>JASANC010001081.1:0-17124 GCA_030248135.1 Theristus sp. LFF4_11 | reverse complement strand
TGTACTTCGTTCAGTTACGTATTGCTAGCGCAATAAAGCAAAGCAAAGCAAAATGTCAAAACTAGACTTCAAGGATTACGGTAGCTCTCCAACGGGTCTCGACACGATTTTTTAAAAACGTCCCTGATTGCCAGCAAAAGCTACTCTATTGCTGGACACCGTTCATATGATTGCAACAAACAGTCTTTTGTTTGAAGTTCGGGCACACGGGTTACGGTAGCGGTAGTTTTGGGTCTTGACACGAAGTTGCTGAAAACTACTTTGTTTCTTGCGAATAACAGTTGAAACCATTTAGAAACATGCCGCATTATCACAGAACGTCAAAAATCGGATTTTAAGGAGTACGGTAACTCTGCTGTGGGTCTCGACACGATGTTTTTTAAAACGTTCTTTTATTGCCAAGAACTGTTACTAGAATGGTGGATACCGTTCACATGATTGCATGAAACAGTCATATGTCTGAAGTAAGGTCCCACGGGTTACGGTAGCTGTAGTTCGGTCTTGACACGAAGTTGCTAAAAACTACTGTGAATAACAGTTGTTTCTTGCAATCATGTGAACGGTGTTCATCAATTTAGTATTTTCCTGGCAATAAAAGGCAGTTTGAAAAAAATCGCGTCGAGACCCACACAGCAGAGTTACCGTATTCTTTGAACTCAAGTTTTGACATTTCGTGAAAACGCTGCGTGTTTCTAATTGGTTTCAACTGTTATTCGCAAGAAACGAAGTAGTTTTCAGCATCATCGTGTCAAGACCCAAAACTACCGCTACCGTAACCCGTGTGCCAGAACTTCAAACAAAAGACTGTTTGTTGCAATCATATGAACGGTGTCCAGCAATAGAGTAGCTTTTGCTGGCAATCAGGGACGTTTTTAAAAAATCGTGTCGAGACCCGTTGGAGAGCTACCGTAATCCTTGAAGTCTAGTTTTGACATTTAGCTTTGCTTTGCTTTATTGCGCTTTTATTTATTTATTTGTTTATTTAACAAAAACATAATTTTTTTGGAGGGGGGCGGATTTGTCCTGTCCCCTAATCTCCCCAAATCCGCGTGCCTCCGTGTTCCGTGGTTTTGTTAAAGGTGCGCAGCGTGTTGTGTGCATATAAAATATGGTTCACTTTAGCTGCACGCAGCCTCCGTGTTGCCTCCGTGGTTTTGTTAAGCGTGCAGCCTCCGTGTTCCGTGTTGCCTCCGTGGTTTTGTTAAAGGCCTTTCTAAGGCAAAAATTTGGTATTACCCGTGCGATCCCGTGCACCCCCCCCCCTCACGAAATTTTTCTGCCAGTGCACCCCCCCTCAGGAAAATTTGCTGCCCGTCCGTGCACCCCCCTCACCGAGAAGGCACCTGACCCCCCCCTCTAAAATTAGGCAAACACCCCCCCCCCCCCCCTCACCCGAGGTCCCGCTTTCGCTACTGATCTTCATTGTAATTTCAAAGATTTTGCAGCAAAATTTATCGTTTTTCCTTCAAAATTTAAGCGAAAAAATATCATGGGGGGTGGGGGGTGGGTGGACCTCCCCCCCACAGAAAATTTTGAACCCATGGGGGGTCCCTCGTTACCATAGTTTGGACCCCTCACTTTTTGGTCCCCCCCCTAGAGATGTAAGGGTCAAAAATTTTTTTTTTAATTTTTTTTCAAAAAAAAGTAAAAAAATGAGCATTTTTTTTTATTAAAAATTTTTGAAATTTTTTCTTTAATGTGCCCTGAAAATGCCGTTTTTGGCATAATTTTTCAAAAGTTCAACAAAAATTTCCTTTGACTTTACCTTGTCACTTAGTCTTCAACGCTGCAGGTGGTATTCTGGATTGATTTATCGACTGTTTTCAGCCTTGGTGAGTGATGATCGACTCGCGCATTGAAGTACTTGAGCGTCGCAAAGGCTAGTTCAACAAATTCCGATGTCGCTAAGGTGAGATAGAAGCAGAGAACTCACATTTACGCATCGTTTTTCAGGATCTCGAAAGGTGGAAATTGCACTGTCTGCCACTGCAAGCGTAACTTCGTTGGTTGCTCGTTGCTGTTTCGCCTCGTGTCGTCAGCATGATCACACCGGTTTGTTGTGGAACTTGTTTCCATGTTATTTGAGGTGAATTGAGAGGCAAAACACGAGACGTGATGTCGTCGGTGGGAAAATGGGGTCGCCGAAACCAAGTCTGAAATTTTCACCCTCCTCCCATATGAGTGGGGGTCATATGGTAAGTCGGTGGCTCCTGAGATAGTGATATTCGGACTCCCTGAAAAATTCTGAACAACTTTCATTAAAAAAAAATTTAAATTTTTTTTTTAAAGAAAAAAATAGAAAATTTTTTTTTCTTGACATCTTTAACCCCCCCCCACGGCACCATACCCCCCCCCCCTTCGAAAATTTTTTTGGGCCCGCGGTACTGCTACTGACCAAACTCCGGCGGAAACGGGCAATACTGCCCCGAGCCCAATTTACCCTCGGCTCTGGAGGGAGTAGACCATTAGATCTTGTTTGGTCACTTTAGTTTCATCATGGTGTGTCTTGTCCGCAGCGAGGTTCGAACTTTCCACCTACTGAACGGCAGGCGAAAGCCCTACACCTGCGCTACAGACGCGACAACGGGTTGTTAAAAAAACAAAAATCGCCATTTTTGTTTTTTTTAAATTTTTTTTTTAAATTTCAAAAATCAAAGTTGTGCTAAATCAATCAGGGAGTCCGAAGAACCACATATGATATGCAAGCGCCTCCCGAATGACTCCCGTATGGCGGAACTTTGCAGATTTTGTTTTGGTGACCTCAATTACCCCTTTTCCAAACCGTCACCCACCATGCCTCTTCTTGTGTTTTACTTTTGACCTCCAAAACGTCACTAATTGTCCCCAGCTAAGCTAATGCTAAAGTGAAGACAAACATACCGCCTTGAAATTCTATAAATTCTTCTGATGGTGTCGCGACGACACGACACGAAGCAGCAACCAGAAAACGTAGCGCTTGCAAACGGAGCAGCGAGCACAATCGGACGCTCTGCGAGGCGAATTGTCACCTTATCTGCATCGGAAATGGTAGGCCAAGCTTTTTTTTAATTATACGCGCGCCGGTTCCGGAAACCCGAAGGTACCAAACTCCGGCGGAGACGGGCAATACTACCCCGAGGGGGTACCCCCCAACCAAGTCGACACCCCCCCCCCCCCCCACCGGGCAACCCCCCCCCCCCCCCCCCCCCACCCAAATTTTGGTCAAAATACCCCCCCCCTCTCGAATTTAGGGAGCCAGACCCCCTCCCAGATTTCGACCTTCCAAACCCCCCCCCCCTACCAAATCCTGACCGTCTGACCACCCCCCCCCCCCTTTGATTTTGACTTTCGATGAAGACATTTTCTCTTGTATATCTCTGTATTTCTCTCATCTGTAGGTATCTATATTATCTGCATGTTTGTATCTCAGATGCAGATAAGGTGACGATTCGCCTCGCAATCTAAATTTGAGCGTCCGATCTGCTCCGTTTGCAAGCGTTACGTTGTCTGGTTGCCGTTTCGTGTCCTGCCGTCGCGACACATCATCAGAATTGATCGAATTTCAAGCCGGTATGTGTATTTTCACTTGGGTTGGGGACAATTAGTGACGTTTTGGGGATCAAAACACTAGAAGAGGCATGGTAACGGTTTGGAAAAGGGGTAATTGAGGTCACCAAAACAAAATCTCCAAAGTTCCGCCATACGGGAGTCATTCCGGAGGCGCTTGCATATCATATGCGGTTCGTCGAACTCCCTGATTGATTTAGCACAACTTTGCTTTTTGAAATTTAAAAAAAAATTGAAAAAAAAACAAAAATGTCGAAGCTTAAAATCAGTCGGTAAAACGGTCCAAAATCGACTAGTGACGGTTTTACGAGAGGTAATATCAAAAAAAATTTGTTGAACTTTCGAAAACTTGTGCCAAAATTGAGGTTTTCAAAGCATATTAGAGAAAAAATTTTGAATTTATAAAAAAATCGGCATTTTTGATTTTTTAATCACTTTAAAAAATTCGATTTTTGTTTGATACTAGGACCAGCAGACAACAGTGGTAACACTTTAATTTTACGCTTCAACTGTGAAGAAAACTGCTTGTCAACTCTTGGCTGTTGTGTTGCCGATTTGTCGTCTTAAAGAAGCGTTGCGTTGTTCAATGTCCATTAACAACATCGTGCGTGAACCATTACGTTTTCTGTCTGAAGTATTTAAGAAATTAGTATGGAACACAGAAAAATCATTTGAAACGAGAACCACGACCTGGATTTGGAGTTTGGATCCACATGGTGCAAAAGGTAGGTCTGAATTGGAGGGTAATTTTCATAAAAGTTTTGACAATTTTAAAGGCTAAAATGGTTTTATTTGTTCAAAAAGTAAAAAATTCGAACTCGGTGCGTCAGCGCGGTTCGAATGCACCTATTTTTGTCGTCCATTGCATTTTCCTTCGGCATTTGAATTTTTTTTGCAATCGGGATTTATTACTTTTTGGAAAATCCAATCCAGTCATATCAATGTTTACATGTCTTTCTTTACAGTGGAGAAGCGAAACAAAAGGAGGCTGAAAGAACGTGACGAACGACAATAATCGATCAGCATTGAAATTATTTTTGGTTCAAAAAGGATAGTCAACAATAAGTGCGAGTGCAGTGCGGCCCTAAGAACGTTGAGTGTGTTGGCGAGCAATGCGCACGCACAGCACGCGCGCCTCCACCGCACACACTTCGAGTGGCGCCGCCGGTGCAGCGGCGTGGAAACGCGAGCTGCCCTCTACGACAACCATGAGCGCCCAGCAACAGTCGCAGCACTCGCCCCAATTCACGGCCGTCGACGAGCACAACGCTTCTGCAGCCTCGCCTGCGCCGTCGTTCGCGGGCACGTTCGACGAGAAAATACCGACATTTCTGCTGAAACTCTGGCGAATCGTCGAGGATCCTACGCTGAAGAGCATCGTCGCATGGGATCCGGTCGGTTCGCAATTGTTTTTTTTTTGGTTTGCACTGCAGATAACTGTTCATTTTGTGTAAAAGTTCATTTGGCTGTTGCTGACAATTCACTCAAAATCTATGTAGGTCGTTACATGGTTGTCGTGTTAACCTGATGATTAGGAATTCAGTTCGTGTCGGCTCTATTCTTTTGTCTCTGCTTTACAACGGCCAACGGGTGCTCAAATGGAACAGACCCTAACCTTAATGGCACTGTCACCTGTGTGTATATCAGTCGTTCATATGGTTTGTTTTCTGGCCAAGTTTGTGAGCAAGTAAAGAATTCACAAGCTACAAAGCTAAACAGGGCAAGGCTTGCCGTGCCGTTATCAACGTTAATAAGTTTATATAATTCGTGCTGCCGTATTTTGTAGACTGCAACTGGACGAAATCTTTGTTTTTGTTGATCAGTAGTTACACTACACCTTTAGAGACTCATTTTATGATGGTGGTGGGTGTCACTCGTCATGATTGCTTGAATGAATGTCATTTTTAGCAAGCAAGAAATCAAAGTGAAATAGAACAAAGAACATCTGACAATTCAAGTAACTTGATCATAAATTCTGTTCTGTGTCACAAACATTAAAAAGAGCGAGCGTATCGATCGGTGTCAACCAAGGGCTCAAGTTAGCAGCTTTTTCTACAAGTTCACGAGTTGACCGGCAGATGAAGCGCATAGCTCCGCGATCTCACATGCCGTTTTCGTGTTCCGTCGCAGGAGTTTTGTATCGGTTTTCGACTCGCTGGACTGTTTTGTCGTGGTGTCAGTCGTCCGGCTGTCCCGCGACTTTTTCCCCCTTCCTCCCCCTCATCCATAATTTCCCTGAAAAACGTATCCCACCTATGGCAAATCCGTTTCCGGTACCTAATTTCTTCCGAGATTTTTATGCCAGCAGAGATGCACGGGAGCCTTTCTCTGTCCTGTTCCTGGCAAAGTTGAAAATTGCCAAAAAGGGGTATGCCGGTAACATAAATTGAGAATTATAGGGTATGTCGGTACAGTTAGGAATATCTTGGTCCAAATTTTGGGTATGCCGGTAAAGTTAAGGGTTTTTTGCCTGTTCAGAAACCCCGGAACCCCCGCCCCGCTCCGTTCATGACTGTATGCCAGACAGAATGAACAACTGAGAATAATATCTTTTATTTTGGTCCCGCGTCTCAATGCGCACACAGATGGGTAAGCAGTCTCATGCACGAGTCACGACGCGGGAATTCAAAATTGGCAAGAGGATCTGAGTCCCCTAAATAAGGTCGGGTCACTTAGGCTAGGCTATTTTGAATTACCACATACAGATTGAAACTAGTTTCCTTTTACATCCACAACCTCATTGAGTCGCAGGTCTTAAGGAAAAAATAACAGTACCTGGCTGAGCGGTGGCGGTTTCCGCGAGGAACGTCTGTAGCGTGTGCTTGGCGAACAGCGTCCAGTAGACGTATCGGAAGCCACGTTTGCGACGCCGCTGATGTGCGTGGCCGATGTTGTGCATGACGTTGTGGATGCGGCTGTGCTCTGGTCGCTCGTTGTGTATGTCGCTGCAGCTCGCCTCGATCACACTTTGGAACACCTGTTCAGTTGTATGCTTGCAATTTGCAAACAAAAACAAAACGACGATTGAAACAAGTTACTGAAAACGAACAAAGTGATTTGAGAGAATGTATGATTTGTTCGGAGACCTGCATAAACTTGAGCGCATGCCAGCGGAGTTCCCTGTCGTGCGCCAGCAGCTGTCCGTATGCGTGGTTGTCCTTCTTGTAGGCGTACTTGCGTCCGAACGAGAACATCTGCAGCATCTCCGGGCACTCGTCGAAGATCTGCTTGAACACGTGAACGCCGACATCGATTTGCTTCTTGTGCATGCGTTGCCAGCCGTGTGCGATCAGTTGTTGTTCCGTGTTGCTCAGTTGCAACGGCACCAGTTCGTTTGTGTCACTGCACGGCGGCGTCTTTGTGATCAGTTGCGAGCCGACTAACGTATTGGAACGCATTCGCGCAACCGTTGCAGTCGCTGATGAGTGGCTGTGAATGCATTGTGAAAAAGTTGTGCTTGCTGGTGTTATGATGAGGGAAACAAGAGATTATGCGTTGCTGAGTTGGTGAAAAGCATCTGACAAAGTTGAGCAAAGTTTGAATTGTTGCAATACCCGTGCTCATGTGTTTCAGTGTCATTTTGCTGCTGCTGATCTAGTCGTTTCATACGACGCAACGACGCAACGATTTCATCGGCCATGGTGACTTTTTTCATGCAACGCTCTTTTGTCGCGCAATCTCAGTCGTTTACTTTTTCGTTTGCCACGTAGCCAAAGCTGAATGTTGAGCAGCAGTCACGATTCACGAAACAAAAAAGTGCGTGTGCGGTCTCCGATTAGTCAGTCACACGACTGCAATAACATGTAAAGCAAACAACTCAGTCTCAGTTTAACAAAGTTAATCAGTGCCTGTCCACTAAATAATGCAGACGGTTTTCAAGCAGCGTGTGTCATTTCCTTATCAATCTTTTCAGCAGGTTTGTTGCGGGAAAAGCGAACTTTCCGAAACAATGTTCGTGTGCGTTTCTCAGGTTTCACGTGTGCGTTGATTGGATTTCGTTGCAAACGGTGCACATGACATTCGCAGCACACGCCCTGCGGCCCGCTATAGGTATATTTATCGGCTAATTTCGCTACGCATTTCAATGAGTGCGCTCGCTCCGTAATTATGCTCCTTTGAGGCTTCGTTTCTCATGTTTGATGTTGAGTGTGTGTGTGTGTGTGCTGCCGTCGCAAACGTTAGCTGAACCTGAAACTTGGGCTCTTCGCTGAAATGGTCATGTTTTATTGATCCAGAAAATTAATCGTCATGCTCTTTGTACGGACGTATAATATTTCAACGTACACTGATCTTTGTTTCAATTGCGGGGCAACGAAGTGAATCCCGGATGAGCTTTTTCGCATTTCATTAGAGTTGTCTTCCGGAAACACATTTTGTTTCGCTTCTCTTCGGTGAACATTATTTGTCAGGTCTGATACGTCATTGGTGGCAAACAGTAAACACTGCGTGTAAACACTTGAAGTCTTAGTTGTGGAATGATCAGTTTATGTGCGTGGTGCGTGCTTTGAGCAAATGGGCGTTTACTGTTGAACGTTTCAGTTGGTGTCCGTAAAGATGAATAGGAAACTAGATGACTGAGAACGCATGTTGAGAACATTCTGTTTGCAACATATTAGACACTGGCTTGTAGCGTGACACTGGTATGAATGGTTGAAATCAAACTCAAGCCCACCGATGCACCTTCAAACACAAAATGTTCGTTTTTTCCATTTCAGAACGGCTTCAGCTTTCACATCCTCGATCCATACACGTTCACGAAGAATGTGTTGCCGCAGTATTTCAAGCACAGCAATCTGAACAGTCTTGTCCGTCAACTGAACATGTGTAAGTGCTCTCATTAATAATGTCTGACGACCACGTCTTTGGTTATTGTTATGCGAAGAAAAATGGGTCGTTATCGACCTGCTCTGCTGATATAATTACTACTGACCCGACTGCTACTGAATAGCTTCGTATTTTTCAACCAAAACTGCCGTTTGTTTGCCCCTTATCACGCATAGTTGTACATCAGTTGCCAATCAGCGAGTCAGTCTTGAAAACAATTGAAGAGCAAGCAAGCATTGTATAAACTGCCGTTTCAGACGGCTTTCGAAAGATAACGCCGCTCGAGCGGTCCGGTCTTTCGCAGCCGGAGTCCGACCACGACCATCTGGAGTTCTCGCATCCGTATTTCATTCGTGGCCACCCGGAGCTGATGAGTCAAATCAAACGCAAAACACCCTCGGCCCGGGAGACGTCAGCGGGCGGCCGTGTGGCCGACCCGAACACGGCGCAGACAACCACACGAAGTTTACAGGTGACCACAAAAGTAATCCGCTTCGTTAACTCGAAACTATTTGCGGTCGTTCGTTGGTTTGCATTCAACTATTTGCTGTTGATCGTTGGTTTGCATTCATCAGGTGGCGTTCTTGATAAAGACGTAGAACACTTCAACATCAGAACTCGAAGTTTATTGGTGTGGCTTTCGGTGGCGCCTGAGTTTGTTGGATACATGCAGGTTGCTGTGAAGCGTTCTTTGTTTTGGCAGGCATTGTTGGATGAAGTGCGTCAGCTGCGTGATCGCCAGGTCACCATGGACAGTCGCCTGTCGCGCATGCTAAAGTCAGTTGGTGCTCGCACACGTTTGGTTTATGTGACACTGCAGGGAGACTGCACAGTCGATGTCTGAACATTGGGCGACGGAGTGCAGCATATGGTATCCCGAAGCGATCTATTACTGTACCAAGCACATATACCCCTCATGCCTTTAATATACAGTGTTGTAGTGAACCGCTGTAGCAATTTGCTTTTGTTGCATTGCAACTCACCAAATAAATTAGCAAAACTAAAAAGACTCGACGCACTGTTCATGGATTCCGTTGCTCAGAGAGAACCAAGCGTTGTGGCGTGAAGTGGCGCAGATGCGCAGTGTGCACATGAAGCAGGAGCAGGTCGTCAGCAAGCTCGTGCAGTTCCTCGTTGGCGTCATGCAGCCCTCGAATCGCCGTGGCAGACTCGGCCGACAGAGTTTGCTCGCCATCGGGCAAGGTCGCAAACAAACGCAGCTTCATGCAGTTTACTCATTCGCTGCTTTTCATTTTATGAACCAACCAGCGTGCGCCTGATCCATTTTAAATCAACAACAGAGCCGATTGTACGGCTTTGTATGAATTGCCAGTTTTCATTGATTGTTTTATGTGAATCTGCGAGTTGAGAACACAGGTGTCAGTTGGACCTTGCCACACGCCAGACTTGCAAAGTTTTAGTTTCCCCTTGCTTGTAATCATGTGACATTGCTCAGCCGAGCGAGGCGCCACGGACGAGCAGTCGCAGGCAGGGTCGTCAACGTCGACGGCGGCGAACGCCAGTGTCGACCTGGAGCTGGTCGACGAACTGCAGTCGCAGTCGCGCTCGGCTGCTGGCGGCACGAACGGCGGAGCCGGCCAAATGGCGCTCAGAGGAGTGCACCTGGACAAACGCGCCAGTGAAATGCTCGATCAGCTGCAGCGCCAGGTGAACGAACCGCCGACGCCGCCGAATGCCGCTGGGTGAGCTGAGCTTGTGTGTGCCGCTTCGTTTTGTGTGCGTTTATGTGAGTGAGCAACGATGAAGTTTGGATGAACGTGTCTGCAGATGTGCGTCTGTGACCTGAATAAAAACTTGTGTCTGATTGGATATTGCAGAGATACCGCTATATTACCGCACAGTTTTTTTTTGATTTTCAGTCGTGACTATGGTTGCATTATCACGGATGTGACCGACGAATTTGGAGCGGATGGTGAGTTTTTGTTTTGGAAGTTTTGCTTTTTTGCTGAAACTGAAATAATTTGGTGGTGGCATTGGGGAAATTGTTCGGTGCACATTTGAGCTGGCTGAAACGCTAGACCACATGGCGACAGTCACGCTGTTTTCTCAGAGTTGCTGAAACTTCGCGAAACAAAAGAAGATGTATGGCAACTCTGTACGTTTTTCATTGTCAGATCACGGTTCACCGGGCGACGGCAACGGCGGTGCATTTGGTGGGCACCCGCACGTGCTGCATCCGACGCCCTCGCCAGGCCAACAGCAGCAGTACGCACGCTCACCACAGACACAGACGAACTCAAATGTGCTCGTCGCGTCCACACCGGGCGGCTATCAAACGGCGGTGCCGCTGGCGCAAATGTCCCCGACTGCCTCGGTCGCATCACCACAACAACAGCAACAACAGCAACAACAAGCACAACAACACCAGCAAACGTCGAGCACGTCAGCAAGTGTGGCTGCCAGCTCAGGCCAACTCCGTGCACCCCCACCCACGTCGGCTGCGTCCTCCCATGCAGGCGCACTGAACGTCAATGCAGTCGAGTTCACTCCCGGTGCGCGTTGTTCACATTTGCAGTTAGTTTCATGCGAACACATCGCCCAATCCGATAATTCATTTCTCCAACTTTGTACGATAAATGTGGAAAGTTGAAATGTGTGTTTTGTTAAGCAACCTCACCCCACGCTCTTGGCACTTTTGTATTCTCTGAATTCCAAGGTTCAGTTCTTCGAATTGAGCATTCCAGTTATGAGATTTTTAAGCATGTCCTATGCAGTTGCCACTTTGATTGAAGCTTCTCATTCACTTGTTCGCGTTGCCACACGTTAAAGCTGAGAGTGTTTTGTTTCCTGAACGATTAAGTTAAGGTTTTACAGGTACAATTGGTTCACCTTTGCACGCACCGTCTGCATCGCTAGACAGGTAGGTTTGGCTGTCAACACCCTCAATATGGTGTTCTACAGTGCGCAGTACCACAGTCTATGCGGAACCGCTGCCCTAAAATTGGTCATTAAGCCTGAAAAGTACTGCGTCAACGTCTACGTGTTTTGTGCGCAATTTGAACGGTATATTTGCGGTGGCGGTGGCTATCGATCAGGTTACGTGAGAAGGCTTTTACTGCGAAGGGGTCATAAAACTGCGTTACTGCGGCTGAAGAATGCCGACCACAACACAACAGTGTCTCTCTAACTTTCTCATTCTTTTCTTGATTCGAAATACGTTCTTGGTTTGGACGGAGTAGTCCGTTGGTGCGGGTTGTTCGTCAGATGCTGATGTCGAGCTGTTGTGCTGATGCTTCCGTGTTGAACATGCATGCAAACTTGCAGTCGATCTTTATTTAAATCATGTCCAAACTGACTGGCTGCTTTCGAATTGGGCTCACTGATTGGTCGAACCAGCTTGATGCAGCCGATAAGCATGTTAGATTCAAAAGCTAGAAGGCACAAAGGACAGCATGTTTCTGTTAATGTCTCTGATTGGTTGCACCTGCACCACCACCAATGAACGTACTGCATTATGTGAAAGATGTATTGTATTGGTGCTCGTTGTATCTCTGTGTGTGTGTGTGTGTGTGTGTGTGTGTGTGCGGGGGGGGGGGTACAATTCCGGCCCGCTAATTCCGGCCTGAAGAATTCCGGCCCGCTCATTCCGGCCCGAAGAATTCCGGCCCGAAGAATTCCGGCCCGGAGAATTCCGGCCCGGAGAATTTTCGCCAGCACGAACAATAGTAAACCACACGAAGTGATTTTGGTAATGAAATAAGAAAATAAAAATATCGATGTTCACATGTTACAGTGTATTTTCAATGATGTTCGTCCTGTTTGCTTTTTTGGAAAATGAAACCTTTTGGAAAAAAGAAACTACAACTAAATTTTTAAATTTTTTATCACGAACAGGATTTGTGACCCTTTTACCTTATCAAAAAGGCTTGGCTTAGGATTAGGAACCTACAACAAGTCACTGCAAGCAAGTTCTAAACAAAAATAAAAAATCACAAGAATTTATTTGCCAAAAATCACTTCGTGTGGTTTAATATTGTTCTTGCTGGCGAAAATTCTCCGGGCCGGAATTCTCCGGGCCGGAATTCTTCGGGCCGGAATTCTTCGGGCCGGAATGAGCGGGCCGGAATTCTACGGGCCGGAATTTCGCGGGCCGGAATAGTACACGAGCCGTGTGTGTATGTGTGTGTGTTCGTGTCTGTGCACTGTTCTAATTTTTTTTTGTTTAATTTTTTGTGTCGTGCTGGTTTCATGATTGCCGAACGACGTCACGCATTATGCGACACATACGTCTGTGTATCTCATCGTTGAAAATAATGTGCCGCCGAGACTTCCTTTTCGACTTTTTTTTATTTCAGCTCTAAAATGAAAGTTGACATCGGTATAAGAGAGGCCGCACCGGCTCCGGTGCACTCCATTAATCAAAATTCATCATTGTGAGTCCAGAAAGACTGTCGTATCGTAAAACGCACGTCTTCGCGAAACACCTATGAACGTCGACTTTCGGTTTTTACGGACACAGATGATCGACAAAACTAGTGGATTGTCGCACATTTTGTGCTCGGAAAATCATAAAAGTCAACGTTCATGTGTTTTGGTTACCGTGTTGTTGAATAAGGCGCCCCCCTGTTAAGGATGGCCCTTAGTTTACTGTTGTTTTTTTATCACGGCTGGCCGCCAATACACAGTGCGTGTGTTTCTGTGTTGCAGGTTTGAGTTCAATGATTTCTTGAATGGGGTCGACCTAAATCTGAACGAATTCCGCGACGAGCTGACGCTGTCGCCGCAGCACTTTGATGCGTCGCTGTTACGCGAGCTGTTTGGCGATGAAACGGTCGGCAGCTATGACGTGTATCCGAATGCAAACGTCAGTGCAAGCGTTCTTGCATCATATACGCTCGAGCTGTGAATCGTAGGCAATCAGCTGATTGGCTGCTTTTCAATTCGGTATCACTGAAGGTTGCAGAACAAGCAAATTGCGTATTTTACAATTTGACTGTGCACATTCAGAGGTTCAGGGCTGTTCTGGCGCGCTGAATGTGTGTACTGGATTACTTTGCAGTTTGCGTTTGACATGTTTCACAGTTATGTTGCAGAAGCCACGAGGTGGTGGCAGTCAACAACAACAGCCACAAGCATCAACAAGTGGCCGTGAGGTGGCGCTGTACCACCGACAACAGCAACAACAACAACAGCAGCAGCAACCACACGGCAACCTTGCTGCCAGCGGTGCCAGCACGCAGTTCCTGCAGCCACCAGGTGTCGTATCATTGCAGTTTGTGTGTTTCGTGTTTCCTGTGTGTTTTTAATCGCTGAGGGATTCACCCCTATTGAAATGGCTACCAATCGGCGTCAGTCGACAGTGCGCCAGCAGCGGATGTTTGTGTGTTTGTTGCAGTGCCAGCCAGCGAGCGTGAGCCGAGCGAGCGTCAGCAGCAGTCTCCGTCGCCGCTGAGCACGCCCGTCAGCACGCCCGTGAACGCACCCGCACTCAGCACCCGTGGCGCCTCGCGCAAACGACGCCACCCTGCTGACACACAATGATGCACGCTCGTTGTTCACGCCATGTTTCCTTTGTTAATCAGCGCTCGCTCTGTTGCTCCATTAACGTGCACTGTTGTTGTGTCTTTTCTCGTTTTCTCTCGACTGTTTCAGCCATACCTGAACAGCGGTGTAGCGCGCAGCACGCAAGACGTTGCTGATGAGGTGCACATCGGTTTGGGGGCAGAATGGTGTGCACGGACATGCGGCTGGCAGAGATGTGAGCAGCCCTCCAAGTTGTGCACAACCGGCAAGCCAGTGCCACGAAGTTCTTACAGTGAACATGTCTTGCGGGTTGCGCACCACGATTTACCGTTCACCATCTCACGGGCATGGTTTACTTCAACCAACATTGAATGACATCATCACCAGTACGAGTGTCTTTGCTTCATGTTTTCGCGATTTGTTTTTCTGCGTTGTTTCAGATTGTTTTGTTTACGCACTTGTTTATTCTGAGTTCCTTAACTATTGCTGGAGCTGAGTTGGTTCTTTGCTAACCAATGATTACACGCCAGATGCCAGAAGTCTCTAAGTCTTGTTTCTTTTGAAAAGAAATGATATTCTCTGCTGCTGCGCTAGTGTGATTTAGTATAGTTTAGTTCGGGATTAGGCTAATGAGAAATGTTTTTTCGGTGATTGTCTGTAGGCTGTGCTGTGATGTCTGGCAACCAACACAATGAAGGCGCTGTCGTTCTTTGAACATATTGCGTTTTGTTTTATAGATTGTAAATAAGATTGCATTATTTCAAACGTACTTTCTGTCGATTGATAAATCGTCAGTAAATCAGGTAGAACACAGATTTCTTGCAGTGTACAAGCATCGTTTTCTCCATACGACTCCCATCTCTCGGACGAAACTGTGTTTTTACGAGTATTGTGTGTTGTGTTACCTTTTATCTGTTATCTTTTACTTTGGAAATTTTTTATGACAGATATCTACGCTTTTTGATTTTGTTATGCGTAATTGTTTTTAACACTTCTCGGTGGGAGAATCGATTCCGGGAAGTCGCATGTTACAAAACAGCACAGATTGTTTGCGTCGTTGCATTTAGGCAGTTCCGCAGTTGTCACTGTAAAGTTTATTGAATTTCTCTTTGCCACACGCGTTCACTGATTTGTTTTCATGGTGCACCATACTATAAAATTATCATTGTTCGTGACTTCTGGTGGAGTATAAACAACGGCGTTGTGTGTGAAAAAGCAACAACAACCTTTCGTCTGGTTGCCGGTTGAGCCGTGCAATATCCGGCAAATCATTCAATTCTAGGGGTGGTCCGATACCGATTCTTTTTTGCTCGACTGTTGTTGAATGACTGAACGAGTTTCAGAAAACTGCAGGGCATAGTTGAATGGAATAGTAACAAGCAGCAGGATATGATTGAGGTGAAGCGTGCGCCGTCGTACGCCTTGCTGAGCACACTGCGCCCATCGGTGGATGTGCATCAGCTGCACGGCGTGGTGCACGCATTCAAGCAACTGTTGCGAACGTTGTGGGCTGCTATGTGCTGTGACACGTTGCACTGTATCACTGAGCAACAGGTGGGCTGTCGTTTGCATTCTTTGAACTTAAGCGGCATTCATGAAGCAGTATTTAATGACCGCGTAGCTATGTTTTAACACTGCTACGCGTCACTATATACTGCTTCATGAATGCCGCATTATTGTTGCTGATAAAACTTCGTTCCGACATTCTGACACTCAGGTCATGTACATTGGGTTATCTGATTTTCAAGGACTTGTATAGTGTTTTCGGTGTCATCGCTAGAAGATACGGTGACGAGTCATTTCAAACAACGTGATCACAGCTCAGTAGCTGGTTTTGGTCGTGCAGGTTTATGTGAACTGCCTTTTGCAGGCGAACAGCTTCCTGCGCGATGGAATCTCGTGCATCTTTCGGCTGACCAAGCTGTATTGTGAGATGTTCACGCTGTGCGACGTGCACGACTGGCTGCAAATGATGCAGGTCTTTGGGCGGTGGCATCGCGAACCGCAGCACGCTCACGAACAAACCGGAGAGTCCGGTTGGTCGTTCTTTCGATTCTGTGAGATTCAGCCAGTTGTCTTTCGTGTGTGTCACAACTTGAATGTGCTGTCATGTCAGGCGCCCTGATGCTGGCGCACCGGTATGAAGCAGCCAATAAACGGGCTGTCTTTCAATCTGTTGAAGAGATGCATGATTTTGCTCCTGATTCCAAAAAAATGCTTTATTCTTTCGGCTTCACACGAAAAAACGTTTTAATTAAATTATATTCAGCTGGTGGCAAAAGTCGCGCCGAGCTGGCGGATGACTGGCTTCGCTGCGAAGTGGAACTGAATCAATTCCTGCGATTGCTCGATCGAAAGTTGGAGTCGTTCAATCGCGCTCGCTCGTTGCAATCGAGCAAAATTGCCGTTGGTGACGAAATTCCGATGAAACAGTTCAGATTTTCACTGTACTCAGCGAGCGAGCAACGAATCACCGAACCTGAAATGCGCCTGGACGCATTGTTGACTCGGTCGTGTTCATCCATCGCCCCTGCTGTATCACTGTTTGTGTTTCTGCGCCATTTTGGTTGACTGCCGTGACGCGAACACGCGCGACGCATTGCTGAAGCGAGTGACACTGTGCGTGCGGCACGCTTGCAGGTACGCTGGCGGACACGAAGCACGCCGGTGTTTTCGTTAGAGTTGCTGGCTTGTTTGGGTTGAATCGAAATTGCCATGTCAAACTGCCGTCCTGGTGCTCAGTGGTTTGCTGTTTCGCTCTATTCCACTGCAGGTTTTGCTCGTCTGCTACGGCAGCAGCAGCGTAGCGAGTCTGTTGCACGAACAAGAGCGCCTGCCGTTTGACATTCTCGTCGACGGCGACCGTCGGTTGTACCGCTTTCTGCAGCTGCAGCGCTCGACGTTCGGCACGTGGAACGCCGGCACGATGGCGTTCTACGCGCAGAAGATGCACGCGCAGCAGCCGTTGCCGACGCTGCCGGAAGCAGGTCGCCATTGCCGCTCGTGGCGCAGTACTTTCGCTTCTGTTTATTGCTTTTTTGAAATCTAAATGAACCGAACTAAAGAAAGCGCCAGTGAGATTTTTTTGTTCAGTGAAAGTGCCAGTGAAAGACCTGTTCACACCGGCGTATGCTGACGTACAGGCACGTGTCTCCATGAACGGCAGTAACCAATAGTACGAAATCTAATGTGACGTGCCGTACGGCTCGTGTACTATTCCGGCCCGCGAAATTCCGGCCCGAAGAATTCCGGCCCGCTCATTCCGGCCCG
>JASANC010001078.1:0-32449 GCA_030248135.1 Theristus sp. LFF4_11 | reverse complement strand
CTCTTTGGTCAAAGAGACAGTTCAGCGCAGCATAGGCAAGTGGAAGCGTGGCTGATCAAATCTTGATGATCGACTGGGAAAGATGTAACAAAACCGTTTTTGAAAAAAGTTTGAACTTTTTTGTTTTTGAAAGTCGGGTTGCAAAACGCACATTGACATCGGCATTGCAAGTTGCACTTTGGATTCAAAACAAGTACATAAATTTCATTGAAATTGATACTCCATGTTTCATTTTCAAATTGATACTCCATGGTTATGAGCGATAATTTCAACGTAACGCACGATGGGCAACTGGCAATTGTTGCTGCTCAAAACTTGACGAGCGACTGCGAAAGATGTAACAAAACCGTCTTTGAAAAAAATTAGTTTTTAATTGGGTCGAAATGGTAGTATTTACCATTCATTTTCACTTTGCAAAATGTTTGGGTCATGTTGGGGTAAACGGGTAAAAAGAAGCAATGACTGCAAAACGAAATTATAAACGTCACTTTTTTGTTTCGTCTATTCATTTTCACTTTAGAAAAAAGTTTGGCTTATGTAAGGGTAACCGGGTAAAAGAAGCATTAGCTTTTTAAAACGGGTATTTTTTAAATGAAAAAACGTTAGTTTTTAAATTTTTTATTCAATCTTACTTAACTTACAAAAAGGCTTGACTTAGGTTAGGGTGAACGGGTAAAAATAGCAAAATCATAAACTTCGCATTTTCACTATACAAAAAAGGCTTGGCTTAGGTAAACGGGTAAAAAAGCATTAGCTTTCTAAAACGGGTAAATGGAAAAAACGTTAGTTTTTATATTTTTTATTCAATTTTACTTCACTTACAAAAAGGCTTGCCTTCGGTTAGGGTAAACGGGTAAAAATAGCAAAATCATAAACTTCGCATTTTTTATTTGTTTAAATACATTAAAAAATATTGAATTGTAGGCGACTTCACGGCAGCACAAGGTAAATTTTCTTCAGGGTTATTATTCAGTAAACGTTACTGTTTTTTCTTTCTAAGTCAATGCCACTTCACCAAAAAGGTTTGGCATTGATTAAGCCACATACGCTCGGGTCAATAGGCTAGTTGATAACTGATAACCACATCCGCATGGAATGTGAAATGCAGCTAATGTGCACAAAATGTCCTCAAGCGAGCTCAACTATAGATACATAGCTCTGAGCAGTACAATGAATGAGCGCACTTGTCTGCGTCTTCATATTCCATATAATTATTGTGGTTTAATTGCCAAAAGCCGTGTTTTATTGAGAAAACCACAAACACACACATCAATACAACCAAAAGTTTCACTTGGAACACACAATAACTGTTTTCAAACGGATGAATAAATTCACATTTCTTAAATCCAGCACATCTGCCTGCACAAAACAGCTACCGTAATACCGTAATATCCCGTTCGATTCTATCAAAACAAGTTTTTCACCTTTCTAATATTATTGTCGTGCAGCACCACTTTCCGCCCATCGCAGCGCATCGCCCAGTGCGAGTCGAGTCGTTGTCTGGTCGACGCAAAGTTTAGAAATCTATCGCCTTTACCCATCATCAGATACCGAGACTCATTGAATCTGTGCTGAGTGGCTGAAAGTGATGAAAAATCACAATAAAATACTTTTTTCCAGTCAAGAAGCACGTTTCGAATCTGACAATGAGTACAGACGAGAGAGTGTGCCAATTTTTTCACAACAAAGTTTTTCAGCAGTTTATTAGAAAAAATAATGGTCAACGCTTGGATGAACCGAGGCGTTCATTCCGGAACAAGTCAAAGGCCAACGTGAGCTAAGATTTTGTCGCGTGGAAGCAAAGCCTAAAAAGTTCTCTCCTTTTCCCATCATCAGATATCGAGACTCGTTGAACTCGTGCTGGTGCGCTGCAAGATTTTTTTCAGAAGCATAAGCATATCCAACCAATAGTTTCCAAACCGGAGTTCAGATCCAGACAGCTCAGGTCCGGGTCACCATTCATTGCATTTTGAAATGAACAATGTTCAACTCGGATAAAAACGCGGCACTGCCATGTCAGCTGGCTAAAGGCCCGTTTATACCTGACGCACTTTAGGTCACGTCACTTTAGGAGTCGTGCTATTGCATACTACCGTTCATACCTGACGTACGTCTGCATACGTCACGTATAAACGGGCCTTAAACGGGCGTCAAGGTACGCTCAGCATGTCGGTGTCGGATTAAACAACTAACATGAACGTTTCTCCTTTTACCTAAAAGAATATTCAGTGCAGACTGATCGAATCGATGACATCCAGCATGCTTCTTCTGATGATCGTCCTGGAAATGACAGATGATGTCGAAACTCGGTTGTGGCGCCATACACTGCGGCTCTAACGCGCAGAGCACCCACCTGAAAAAGTGACAAAAAGCGAGTTGGTGGTCAATGTTTTGCAAAATTACCAAAAAAATAAGATGTGCTTCAAATTCTGCTGTTCGATCGAGCGTACCAAATCAACATACGACGTGACTGCTCGCTTTTCACCCAAAACATGTGTGTTGCGCCATGATTGCCGATGGCTTGTAGCTTCGCCAAGTTCGTCGGTAAATATTTGTACATCACTGAAAGTTGATAAAAAAATGTTCATCAAATAAAGAAAATTTGCTTTTGTAACGTAGTAATCTTTTAATACTAAAAAAATCCGTCGTTTAAATGGAGGCAGATTTTTGACCGGATTAAAAATCTGTCTTTTATTGCTTACCGCCCGTGCCAACTAATCCGACTAATCACTCATTCATTAGCCTGCCCGAATAATCACACCCAAAACTTTAGCCAATCAGTTTGACGGAAATGCTTTAAACTTTTTTTTACATTTATGCGTGACTATAAACGTGCTCAAGTTCATGTACAACGTCAGCGCAATGTCCATTTGTTCGCTTTCAACGAAACTGTACAGCTCGCGTGCTGGAATCTTGCCGTGATACCGGATGCTTGTGTCTGCCCACCAAAATCCATTCGGAAATTCGTTGAAAACCATCTGAAACCATTTCATGTTTTCTTCAAGATCAAATTTGACGTTCGCTATGATTTCGCAGTAAAGGTGCAGTGAAGCAGTCCGCTTCAACAATAAAAAGTGCGCATGATTTGAATGTCTAAAGCGCCATTCATGAAACAGTATTTAGTGACGCGTATCTGTGTTTGTTAAAGCATAGCTACGGGATCACTAAATATTGCTTCATGAATGCACCTCAATGTAACTGAATGTCAAATAAAGTCAGCAAACCGACAGACCGCCACGATCAGCGGTTTCCAACGGTAATGTTTCAGATTCCTCGTGTAAATCGGGAATCTGCTGAAGTCGAACTTTCGAAATTGAACGTTGCACGCCAATTTGATCGAGTTTTCGAGCACCTGACCAAGTCCGATGTCGTAGACGACGAATGAAACATTCGGAAATTGAACCTGAGCACTGCCTATGCTGTACATCAGCTCGACGAAATGATTGCCAGAGGCTGCCATCACGATCGGCGGCGAAGCGCCCACTTGGAATCGATTCGTTTTTGGCCGGTCTGATTGTTGTGAGTGAACATACACAGAAACATTTGCAGCTGCATATCGTAAAGTCTTGCATAAAAGGTTCCTCCCACTTTTAAGACGCCCACCCAAAAGTGGGCGGAGTGTCACATAGCAAAAAATCCGTTTATAAGGCCCGGACTTCCTAATTTTTGTTTTATAAGATCTCCTCCCATTTATAAGGTTGTCGCACAAAATTCCACTTTTTTCAGAATTTTTTGATTTTTATTGATATAAGGAGACCTTATATGCAAGACTTTCTGGCAGGAAAAGCGAACGATTTTCCGGTACACCAACAATGTTGATATACTTTTCTCAGAGACAAATTCAGGACAAATACCACTAATCAGGGTGGCTGTTTGTATTTGTAAATGTTTATTGTGAACCACATACCACTTTTCTGCAATAAACCAAGCTCGTCCAAATGTCTCAGCCAGATGCATTTCATTCTTGCGCCGATTAGCGTTGCATTGAATTGATAGCACAAATTGAACGTTCGATTTTTATAGACGCATCTACAATCGTTCGCCACTGACTCGCTCGCCGACACTTCAATGTCCTTAATAGCATCGATTTCATCTTGCGACGCGACCTTCGGCTTTTCGTCATTTCTTTTGTTCTCGAAGTTTTTGCCCGTTATTGGCGTTTCGACAATTGACAGTGAGGTAGTTCTCGCATTTACGATTGTGCGATTTATTAATCGATCCATTAAAGTTTTCGTGGTTCGCTGTTGAAACATTCTGAGGCTAATGCACGCCAACGTCAGCAAAATTAACAACGTTTTGTTATTGTTGAACTTTTTCAGCAAATAACGTTGCATGACTACGCACATTTACGTTCGGACAATGATTTCGGTCGGAAATGGACAGTACCACTGGAGTACTTCATGCGTTAATGAGTCCGCTTATACATTACCTGGAGGCTGACGCTAATCGTATTATCGTTATAACGCAAAACAATCAATCGATATTGCATTCATCATGCATTGCATTACATGTTCATGAAAAACGCTGCCATTACTTCTGCTGAGTTGTAAAACCAAGCTACATGCAGTCGAATGGTTGAACTGAATCATAAATGTTTTGGTAGTGCAGCTCATTACGATCGTTTATGCCAGCGGGCAATATGATCACAAACAATTACGCAAAATCAGGTAAACTCGGTTTCAATCAAACTCATCACGTGCAACAAGAGTTCGTCTTGATAGGGCAACGTCGCCACCTGCACTGCCACAGGCAAGCCAACTGCATCAGCCGTTGCATTCGCCTGACGCATCAGCAAATCCCACCGATCGTGCTGCGGGTAACTTTTCGAACATTCTTCAACATCAGCTTCAGTGACGTTGGTTGTAGTCACAACTCCGGCGGGAAAGTTCAAACAATTGAAAACGGCTACACACGTGTAGACGCCCCAGGCCTGCAAACGATTCGTGGACGATCTGCCTATCTTTTGATTTTGAAAAGTTGTTTTTGTGTTTTGAAAATCAATTTTCGCGTTACTCGTTGCGTGTCAGAGACTATGTTCAAAACAACTACTTTCAAAAAAACAAACAAATAAAGAACGAATTCAAACTCATCCAATAAGCCAGACCTCTGCTACAGCTCCGTGTGGCATGGCGACTGTCGGCATCACGGGGCAGATAAGAGCGTCCAATTTCGATTCCTTCCATTGCTTTGCGACCCTTTTTCGATACTCCCTCATGAACTCGTAGGCTTTTCGCAATTCGTTGTTGTTCTCACAAAGAATGCCGCTGAAAAATTCCTGTATCCGCGGTCCGAACGACTCTAGGTGTTTATCTCGTTCCTGTAAAAGTTATAGCATGTTATGCTTCTTGTTTCCTCTTTTTATGGAATCAACAACACTCTTCAAACCTCCCGACTGATTCCGTACAGCGGATACGGCCACTTTTCGTCCGGATCCCATAAATCATTGGCTAAAATCTTCGCCGCGAATTCTCCGTTGTCCAGAAATGACGCGCATGACGCTGCTTGGTGCGCGCGCGTCATCTCAGGCAGGTGAAATTCAATCAAACTGAAATGAAACAAAACTGATTTAGTTTAATTTCACCGAGTTTCAACTTCCATCAAGTTTTATTCCAACGCCCTTCAGGTTTACCGTAAAGTCTTGCATATAAGGTTCCTCCCACTTATAAGACCCCCACCCAAAAGTGGGCGGAGTGTCACACGGCGGGAAACCAAAAAATTCAAAATTTTGACTTGATCAAAATCCTACTCCGTTTATAAGGCCCGGAATTCCTAATGTTCGGTTTATAAGACCTCCTCCCACTTATAAGGTTTCACACAAAATTCCACTTTTTTCAGAAATTTTTTGATTTTCAAATTTATATAAGGAGACCTTATATGGAAATATAAGGAGACCTTATATGGAAGACTTTACGGTATTTCAACGTTTTTCAGCTTCGATTCAACGTTCTTCATATTCAGAACACCGACCAATGTCCATTCTTTTCCAACCGTTCGACCACTTCACGAACAGCTCGTTGACACACCGTAACTGCCGGGGTCGCATGATCGCTGGCAAACCAGCCAATTCGCAATGGACCTGGCTTGAGAATAACCGGAAACATTGAAAACTAATCGTTCTTCAATCGTAATCTTCTATTCTTCTGAGCAAAATGGAGCAATAAATTTCATTCTCAGCGTAGTGCTGGAGACTTCACCATTATTGGTCGCCACGGTATCGGCGCCACAAACGGGTCCATCGAGTGCAAACGTTGAATCGAGTCGAATACAGCCTTTGTCACCATGGCCAATGTGAACGCCGTTTTTGCCTGTAGACCGAACGTGCTAGCAACGAGAGCGTGCGATTGGTGTTCGTCGATCGAGTTGTACTGAGAAATATGTGCAGAAATACTTCATTAAAAACGGTCACCTGATGTTTTGTGATGAAGTCTAACGTCAATGAAGGTGTTTTTATCAAACCCGTTCATTTTATCCTTTTTTCCCTGACCTGACTAAATCGTTCCTGAGTCGGTTTATAACCAGCAATGGCGCAGAAATGCGCCGGAATTCGTACGGAGCCACCGATGTCGCTGCCGACGCCGAAAACTGCGCCTGGTGGTGTTTTTGGGTAACAGGATATAGTTTTTTTCAGGAAAAACGGTTTCATTGCCCACATTTAAAAAAACGATTTCTGCTAACCCAACTTGTACTCCACGTATGTAAAGCTGGCAATGCGACATGTTCATAGAAACCTCTTATCTTCATCCAATTTCCCAAAACACCGAACCATCCAGTGCGACGAGTGTCGCGTCGCCGCCCGACGAGCCGCCGGCGGTTCTGCGCGCGTTGTGCGGGTTTGTCGTTCGCCCGTAGATCACGTTCGAGCAGCCGCCGCTCGCGAGCAACTGCGGCACGTTCGTGCGCGCCTAAACGTGAAACCATAAACAATTCACGCTGCTTTGCATCACCGCTAAAAAAGTTTTCCGAATAGGTGTCCGATGTATTGTCCGCTTGGGTGTCCAGCGTGGTGGTGTCCGTTTCCCGGAAATAAAACTGGCCCAAAACGCCGATTGGGCTGTTGCCACTTTTATGTCCGAGACCCCCAGGCGGACAGCACACGGGACACCTGTTCAGCGTGTCCAGCCAGTGATCAACGGTTCCCATTCAAACTTGCCGCCAATCATGGATTCACCACACCGAAAGCCGTTTCCAAATTTTTTTGAACATTTTGGCCAAACAACGCTCTATCTTTCATGGCCACCGGTGGCAACCAAACAAAAAAATGTCCTGACGAAACGCTCCATCATCTTTTGTGGGCTAGACATTTTTGTTTGGTTGCCTACCACCGCTAGCCACAACAGATGGAGCGTTTGGCCAAAATGTGTAGAAAAAACGCTTGGAAACGATTTTACTGACAGAAGTTCATGATCTCACAAATTTTTGTTCCTCAAATTTCATGATTTCACAACAAAAAACTCACAAATGGCACGGCGCCGAGTGACTTCAGCAGTCGCACCATGGTGTTGGTCTCACGTTTCGGGTGTCCAATCGCTTGCGCCAGTCCCCAAGTTGAGTCGTAGCCTTGTCAAAACGTTTTTTTATTTAGGGTGTCATCAAAAGGAAAACACACAAAATCAAAAGAGATGTGTTTCGCATCAGCATTAAAAACAAGAAATGACTCAATTATTGATGCGTGGACCTTCAATAGCTAGCTCCTCTTTCACGGAAAATGGCATCGCAAACAGTGGCATTTTTGAAAGTAGCGTCTCGTTGCTGAGCTCGCCAGCAGCTTTGTCGAGCTGCGAAGCCCAATCTTCCGCCTCGACGATAAATTGAGTGATGCAGTTCGTTTTAGCATGGGCCTGAAAATGATTTAGTTGCATGTCATAAGTGTAAGTGATTTAGTTGGTATTCTTATTCAGAAGTTGCGATCGCTATACATTTTATAGACCTTTTCGGCATTTTCCTGATAGGCGTGCAGTATTTCAACGGCGGTGTATTTTCTCGCGATGGCTGCTTTCTGCAAAGGTGCCACAGTCAAGCCTTGAATTTCGGCCCGAATTTCAGCCTGAAATACGAATAAAATGGTGCCACTGGTGATGACATTCGTTTTTCACACCACCATGATTTTTTACCGCAGTTTGTCTCAGTTGACGTTGAACCAGCTGAATACCGTTGGTCCGTTCTTGTCTTCGTAAGGTGATCTTTTCGTGTAGTATTTCTGGAACGCTCATTTTGAAACGAATTGTTGACGCGCTTGCGGGGTTACCAGTAGTAGTCTTATTTGTTCTTTCTCAGGTTTGCAACAACGTACAGAAGTCAGAACACAGCCTTCATTTACGTGTTATCATCAGCAGCGATATTATCACCAAACGCGCAGTAAAGGCTGCGCTTTGCAAAAGTTTCGTTGTTCTGATGTTACAAACGAGACGGGAACTTGTACTCATTGTACAAACCGCGCGAACAAATATTATAATTGATTTATAGTTGAAATTTTACTGCGTCTTTCACTGGTGAAAACGTTGAATTTTTTATTATTGGCTTGGTTCTAACGGAATTGATGACCATAATTCAATACCGTGCACGACTGCATAATTTTATCAGCAATTGGCATGGCGCTAAGCAAATCTTAAGCGTGTAAAAAAATCTGTTTACCGTATTACCTCTAATAAACCCCCATGGGGGTTTATTTCTTCAGCGACTTCTGGGGTGGGGGTTTATTTGGGGGGGGGTTATTTTTTTTGGGGGGGGGGTTTATTTGGAAACCATTTTTAGGGGTGGGCAAAATGGCAAAAATACCTTCCATGGCAGGAAGGAAGTCGCAGAAACTTCTACTTTACATAGAGATTTCTTTTTATAACAGCCTTTTGTAATAAAATGACCATTAACTCATCCCTTTGGGGCCTTTGGTAGCACAATTTCACCAATGTCACTGCATTCAGCCACTGAATTCGCTGGGTATGTGTTTCAAACAGGTTTCCAATTAACCCCCATGGGGGATTATTTGTGGGGGAGGGATTATTCGGAAACTGGTCGGGGGGTGGGGGTTTATTGGTGGGGGGGGATTAATGGTGGGGGGTTTAATGGGGGTAATACGGTAGTTGAAATTTACTGCGTCTTTCATTGGTGAAAACGTTGAGTTTTGGATTTATTATTGGCTTGGTTCTAACGGAATTGATGACCATAATTCAATACAGTGTACGACTGCATAATTTTATCAGCATTTGGCATGGCGCTCAGCAAATCTAAAGCGTGTCAAAAAAAATCTGTTTATGTAACTACACTTGTCTGTATGGTGCGCGTGGGTCATCGTCACCAGTGGTCAGCTCTATAAAAAGTGAACAGTGCTTGAAAAGTGAATAGTTCTACTCCAGGGTGTCCCAAAATTTAAACCTTGACAAATTCCGGTTGAATACTTGAACCACAAGTTCATCTTTGACCGAAGTTTCCCATTGATTGGATTGATATTTTCCTTTTCCCCGCAAACTTTTTTTTTTTGAGCCTTTTTTTGTTTTTTTTCCCGATTTCCCCCTCTTTTGGGCCCCCTGGGGGTAAAAATGTTCACTTTTCAAACACTATTCACTTTTATAGAACTGACCACAGGAGGCGGTCGCCGTCATGCAAATCGTCAATGAAGGTCAAATTGTTTACTGTTTGCTCACTTGTTTGTTCGTGAGATTTCTGTAATCTGTACAACTGAAAGTCTGTGTGTGCCATTGAGGTCATTGGCATAAACATCAGTGGAGAAGACATCTCGTCCCTACATGGTCGCGTTCTTCAAAAAGGGGAGGGGGTATTTGTTATGCAATTGGTCGTGTTCATGGTATTTGGTTTTTGTTGCCACTTTTCAGTTGGAGAAAAAATGAGTACCGAAAAAATGGGGTTCTTGCACGCCACAAAAAAAATTGTGTCCAAAATAAGGTTTTCAGGGGGGACATTTTTCAAATTTAAATAAATCGGCATTTTTTGTTCATTTATTTTTATTTTTATTTTTTTTCGTTCAACTAACAAAACAACTCCAGCCAGGTAAGAAGATGAAAAAATAGGAAACGTTATTTCGATTTTTAGTTCATGGTGTCTGTAAGATGGAAAAGTAAGGACCACCTCCACCGTACATGTACTTTTAAATATGAAGCCGTACGTTTCAGAGCATATTAGGGGGAACATTTTTCAAATTTAAATAAATCGGCATTTTTTGTTCATTTATTTTTATTTTTATTTTTTTGTCGTTCAATTAACAAAACAACTCCAGTCCAAGTAAGAAGATGAAAAAATAGGAAACGTTATTTCGATTTTTAGTTCATGGTGTCTGTAAGATGGAAAAGTAAATTTGAAACGGTTACTTCAATTTTTAGTTCATTGTGTCTGCAAGATGGAAAAATAAAATGGAAACCGTGAATATTCCGAGCGAAATGATGGACGACCGAATCGATTCGGAGCGACATCGTTTTCCGCATGCGATTGTTTGGACACCGATTCCATGCATCACGTTTGTCTTGTTTATGAATATTAAAATGTTTTTTTAGGCTCTGCTCTGTTGCTTTCATTTTCGTGTTACTTTTTGTCCTCGTGGTGTGGTCGTCGTCGTGGTCGATATTCAAGACGCTGCCATCTCATTCCATCATGGTTGTTCTTAGAAACCTTTGTCTTATAAGACATGAAATAGGTTATTTTTGGCATTCATAAAAGTTAGCTTTTGAATTTTGAAAAGCACTCACAGACCCGAGCGGGTCGAAAACAAACACGCGCAGAAGAACGAGGATCAGGCTTTGCTAGTCTGCCTTTTCCACAGACGTATGTGTCCCGCCCGCTAACTTGTGTGATGTCGTCACCTTCGTGGTCATGGCCAGCTCTAGCGCGTTACGTCGATGCATTCGGGGGATCAGCACTTAATTATGCTCCTAATGACAAAGAAAACTCGATAGGCATCTTGCAAGTTCCGTACTCTGGCTAAAAAGGCCTTCTTTTAGGCCATCTATTTTTTTCTGAGGCCACGTAAGAGTGCATAAAAGTGCAGTTGTAGACAGCGCCAGACGCGTAAAGGTCCAAAACCCGCTCGTTGTTTTTTCGACCCGCTGGTTTGCGAGCGGTTTTCAAAAACTCGCTATACTTCACGAATGCCCAATCTTTTACCAACCAAAATTGACCAGTTTTGCTCGAAATTCTTTGAAAGATTTGCTAATTTTTGTGTAAAATACGCGTTTCTTCTCAATTTTAGCACGTGTTAAGCATTATTTCGCTGTTTTTATTGTTTTTCGACATTTTAGCCATCTATCTAATTTCAAAATTTTGACATCCCCTGTCACAGCGCCCCCCTCAGCGCCCCCTTCGAAAATTAACAAGGAATAGTGAATAGATGCTGCATCACTTGAGTTTGCGCTCCTTTCGTTACGTTCCGACTTTATGTTTGTTTAGCAATTTTTGTTTTGTGTGTTTTTGTGTTGCAGCTGGTTGTTTCCGTTCATCGGCCACATGGGCATCGCCACCAGCGCCGGTGTCATTCGCGATTTCGCCGGATCGTATTTTGTTTCTGTGAGTGTTTCTCAGTTCCCTTTTTTCTTGAAATGTGTTCAAGAGCAGTTGGAATTCACAGTGAATCAACCAAATGATGAGCATTTGTATGGATGAATAAATAAAAAAGAATTTCAGGAAGACAACATGGGTTTCGGGTGGCCGACCCGGTATGTGAACAAGAAAAAACGACAGTCAAACTTTTAAAGGCCCGTCTATACCAGACGTATGCGCGTACGTCACTGCACGTCACGTCTTGTTTCAGGTTTTGCTTTCGTTCGTCGACGTACGTCTCCATACGTCAGGTATAAAACGGGCCTCAAGAAACAAAAACTGCGATTCTGCAGCCGTTTTGATCGTTCCATTTCAGCTATGTTCAGTTGGATTTGGCGAATGTGGTTGGTGACGCACGCGCTTGGGACAAAGCGGTGAACGAAGCGTCGGTCGAGTACGGCAATCATATGGTGAAGGCGAAAACGAAAACATTTCAGTTTTTTCTGTCCGTACGCACAGACGTCGTTCGAAATCCCGTGCGCAAACGAATTGTGTCCGTAATGCATTACGATTAGCACACGGCGACACGATTTCTAAATCGCGTGGCTATTTTTTAAGTGTCGTGTGTCCGTGTGTACGCACAGAAAAAAACTAATTGCTAAACCCCCCTTGAGCGAGTTGTCGTTCACGTTTTGTTTCTGATGCGCGCGTTTCAAACACAATGGGTAGGGAGCGCTCAAAAATGAAAACGACCAGAACGAGAAGCGATTGTTTGGGGTTGTTGTGATTTTTAGGTGAGGTTTTTAGCTAGGGCTAACCGAGTGAAGCGTACAGAACGCCATTCAGTAGGGCGCCCATCGAGTTTTCTCTGTCTTTAAGTGCCTATACACCCCTCGGCGGGGGGGGGGGCTCGAACCCCCAAGCGCCCAGACAAAAGTCTAACGCACTACCACGAGGCGACGAACGTTTCTGTTTCCATTTCAGCATAATTTAATCTGTGACAACTGTCACTCACACGTGGCGTTGGCGTTGAACACGATGCGCTACAACGGACGCACCTCATGGAACATGGTCACACTGACGTTCATGATGTTCTTCCGTGGCAGATTTGTGTCGTTAGTCGCCAGCTTCTCGTGAAATCTGACTCATTTCAACTGTTGCAGCTTTGTATTTGATCAGTTTGAGCCGGAATACCGTATTTCTAGTGGAGAATTCCGTTATGCCTCTTGATCTTTTTACCGACAGAAGTTCGTTGCGTGACAGTGAGTTCTCTTTATGCTGTCCCTGAGGTTTCGCAAACCTTCATTACTTGGATTCTCCATTAGAAAATTAGGGTGTTGGGGTCAAAAGATGAAATGATTTGTTCGGTCCGAATGTTTTTCGTCAGCGGAATTGGGACCAACAAGATTTTGCGCAAACAGAGTTGATAATGACAGCTACTGTTGGTATTGCAGCGCTGCCGGTTGCTTGTTCCAGTGGTTGCCTTTCCTCGTGATAGCCACCGTCGTCGTAGTGATCCTCATTGTGCTCGGTTGAAGCTCGTTCACTAATAGATGGACAACCACGACTCAAAGGACTTGATTAAACTAAATGTTTTCTTCATTATTGTTTTTCTAAACTCTGTTTATTCAAAAATAAACAGCAGTAACTGTGAACCTCACATTTTTTGTTTGTTTCGTCTCGTCCGAATCATGTGCAATTGATGTTCTGTGGTGTGTATCATCGGTGATTTTTTTGATTTGATATCGTTTTCCATACGAATGTGTAAGATTGTTTCGGAAGAATCTTCGTGAATCCATTTTCGCCTGTGTTTTAAATAATTGGTTTTTGTATACGACGCGCTCAAACGGGCATAAAATCTTCGCTTTTCGTGCCTGGGACTATTGGATCGACTTTGTATCGGTTGAAATTGATCGTTATTTCAAACCCATCTCGCTTGAAACGCGGGCTTACTTCAACGTTTTCAAAATACATTTGATTTATTATTATTATTCGAATAAAGGCCGTCCATGCTGGCGTATCCGCATACGTCACCATGGACAGGAGTGAGATTTTATGAGTGAGTCAGGCTAGACAAAGCAGTTGCAGCAACCACTGCGAAAACGAATCCACACGATGGTGAAATTGACAGCGGATTTGATTGCCGACTCGCCGCAGTTCATCAATCCAGTGCTGGATCGAGAGTTGACTCTGCGCGACTGGAAGATTCCGGCGATCGAAAATATCGGCGCCACCAATGTGCGCTTTTTGAGTTTTTTTTCTTAATTTTGTTTGTGAGGTGTGATAAAGCGTGCATTATCGTGTATCGTTATCTTACCTTTCTAGCGTGATTTTATAGTCCGTTAGAAACATTATTTTACTGCGGATTTCGCGAACAAAAAGCAGCCAAACTGCAACGTTGTGCAATTCGCTCGTTTTAGCAATTGAATTCGGCATATATATTTGTGGCATTGAGCTGGCTATACCAATCAAAGAGTCAAATTCGTAAGCAGCCAATCAGCTGATTGCCTACGATTTACAGCGTGACTGTTCAATTGGTTTGGGGCAAAATAGCCGCGTTTTCAGGCGCATGTTTCGTGTTCCACCGTTTTCATGGTCATTCTTTCCAGAACCAGTTTGACACAATCGATCTGACAAACAACGACATCAAGAAGCTGGACAACTTCCCATTGTTGCCGCGTCTTAGGTGTCTCTATTTATCGAACAATCGAGTTTGGTAAGTTCGGCGTCACGGATTATTCAAAAACGTTTCTCGTTCTGAAGTCGACCAGTCCAGGTTGGTGATTGGTCGTTACAATCGGATATCCAATCAATCAATCAGCATATTGCATTTGAATCGCTGCTCGGAAGTGCTGCAGTGCTGGCTGATTGGCTGAAATGTGAACCTGATTTCAAATTTTGCAATCGATTTCTCAGCTACATCAATCCGGATATCGCCAAGTTTCTGCCCGGTCTAACGACGCTGGTACTCGTGAATAACAATGTGCAAGAGCTGGGCGACATCGAACCGCTAAAACGATGCGCGAAACTGCAGTTTCTCAGGTGAACAAGAAAATTCTCGAATGTTCGTTTTTTTGTGATTCTGAAAACTCTGGAAAAAAACCGCAAAAAAGTTCTCAGTCTGATGGGCAATCCGATCACGCATCGACAGCACTATCGTTCGTTCGTGATTCACACGATACCGCAGGTGCGTGTGCTCGACTTCAGGCGTGTCAAGCAACGGGTTCGTCTGGATTTTTTTTGTTTGTGATGTGATGAATTTAGGTGATGGAACAAAGATCATCAGATCGTGGTGACTATCAAAAAGTAGCATCAGAACACCGTTGTTGTGTTTCATCATTCGTTGATCGGTCTGGGTTTCCCTCCGGACCACATGCTGTTCAAACAGCAGCTTTTTTTGTAGTTTCTTGCATTTCGCGATATATGAAATGAATGGATGGGTAGGGTGGACTGATGGTGTTGCGCAATGGATTTTTGCGTGCAATTCAAACTGAAAAGAACGCCTTCAAAACCATCCAAACCACCCGCCGTTTTTCTGCAGGAACGCGACGAAGCTCGAAAACTGTTCAAAGGCAAGAAAGGCCACGAGTTGCGTGCGTCGATTGCGAAAACAACGAAGACGTTCACGCCGGGACAATTGGCTGGCGAGGAGGCGCCGGCGGTCGAGAACGGACCGATGCCAAGCGGCAGCAACGTTGATTTGGGGATGCAGGCGCGAATCAAGGTAGTACGTGCTTGCACCATGTAACTGCGGTATCTTGGTGCAACTGGCTTTGCAAGTTCAACGTTATTAAGGTTTTCGGGGCTGCGTCCCAGCTGCAAGACTCCTTTGCGGTTTGACCAATATTGTTTTTTTTTGATCTGATGGATGATGTTTCTGCAACGCTCAACAAAAATTTCTGACCACACTTGTGGCTCGGTGTTTTCGTCGATCTGAATGTCCAAGTTTTTGTGTTTGTAAAAACAAGACGATCAAAAAAAATTGAAGACACCAATGAGACCAACTATGGCGACCGTCTTCAATCATTGCGTTCATGAATGCTTCAGGAGGCGATCGTGAACGCGAAAACGCTGAACGAAGTGGAGCATCTGCAGCAGCTGCTCGCCAGCGGTCAGCCGCTTCCGGCGTCGTATGCGACTGGTGGAGCTGAATCGCAACAACAACAACAACAACAACAACAGCCGGTCAACGGGGAGCAAGAGGTCGAGGAGGAGGACAGCGACGACGAGGAGGCCATGCAGGAAACGGACAAACAGACGGAGGCGGAGTCGACGGAGAACGCTGACCAATCAGCGGAGAGTGGCCAAGCTGAAACGGCACCACCGGTGCAATTGGCCGGTCTCAAGAAGACGGTCGGATTCTTTGATCCGCCGAAAAGTGTGGATGTGGAGACGGCAGAAGAGACGAAGGAGAATGGTGATGGGGCTCAGGTTGAAGGGGAGCAGAGTGAGGAACCGACGAATCAGATTGAGGAGGTGGAGATGGAAGAAGACTGAAGATTGGATTGCTTTTGTGTGCTCGTTTGTTGAATTTCGTTTTTTTAGTTTTTGTTGTTCCGTTTCTTGTGGTGTGTCAATCAGATGATCAGATTGAATGTTCATTTGACACTTGGTTGATATTTTATGGTTGTATTGGAAAGCTAACTAATCCAATTGACTTTTGACGTATTAAAAGAGATCAAAGCTGATAATGTTTTTGCTTGTGGCTTTGTGTTTCGTTTGTAGAAGCTGGAAACCATCATTGTTCTCGGTTGTCTCGAACGTTGGGAGGACAGAAGCCAACAAAAAAGCAGATACTACGCTTTGGTGTGGCTGAATGGTTGAGGATGTTGATGTGAGAGCCAGGGATCTCTAATCACATTTTTTTATTTGGTTCTTTTGTCTCTTGATTGTGACATTTCGTTTGTTATTGATCATTTGTATTTTACCTTTTGATGTCATGAAAAAGTGTAGCTGTTTTGTTTTTCGTGAGTTCTGATTGTACAATTCAGTGATGACACTAATCCAATTGACTTGTTACGTGTCACTTTAGGCTGATAAGCGTTTTGTGGAGTTTTGTTAGACACGATCCAATTCCTGGTTAACTCTAGACGAGAAGTTCCGTCATTCCAAAAATGCAGACCCAAAAAAACAGATGATACTACACTTTGTGTCTGTTGAAAGGGGTGACGGCCAAGATCAAACTCGGGTGATTGGAGGACAATAAAACTTGTCGCGGGAAACTGTTTTCGTTGTCTTTAATGTAGTTTTGCAGCTGTCGTTGTCAAATTGTCACAGTATGATGAGGTTTTCCGTTTTTCGTCAAGTCAATTGTGAGAACTTGAATAAAAAATGCGTGCAAAATTGTGCGGTTGGTGTTTTTTTTTGACTGTGCGTTTGTGTGACACCTGCATGTCCACTGTTTTTTTTCACAAAACTATCGATACTTTATCATTTTTCGATTTTTCGACTCATCAGCAAACTAGCTAAATGAGCTACAGAATGACTAGAGATTCTAAAAGGCAAATTTTCTGATGGATCCTGCATGATTTACAACCCCTTGTTGTAATACAGCACCGCCGCGTGTGTTTTAGCAGAAATGTTCGGTTCCAGTTGAGTTCGAGCAATCTGCAAAATTCAAATTTTTATTTTGAATTTCAGTTGAATGTCAGGAGAAATTTCAAAAAAATATATAAACGACTGACGGTGGAAATCTGTGGGAAAAGCGCGATCGCCACTGGTAACGCCGCACCGAACGTTCCGACGACGACCAGGCTGTTTAGAGGCAGGTGGAAACGGGGGTGACGCTGCAGGAATTTGGTTCTGAAGGGAGATTATTTGTATGTTTGTATTTGTATTTGTATGCACAGACGAAGTTTTTCAATCTTGTGGTAATTCAGAATAGTCTACCCTTATTTAGGGGACTCTGATCCTTTGCTAATTTTGAATTCCCGCGTCCTGCATGAGACTGCTTACCCATCTATGCGCGCATTGAGACGCGGCACCAAAATAAAAGATACTACTCGACGGCTTTTGGAGCTCAGTTCATTATTGGGAATATCGCAAATGTCGACCCGGAATTTTTCACGGACCTCTCCAAGGCAAGCATGATCACGGGCGGAATGGTGAGCAACGGCACGGGCAGGAATGCGCGAGTGATCGCAGTTTCAGTAAGCGCCTGGAAATGATGGCAAACGTGTACTTTTGGTTTTTTTCTGTTAGTTCTCAAACTGCCTGTTTTGTGCAACTTTTGAAAACAACCAACGTACCCGCTTTGCCGCGATTTGTGACGTGCCGACGTAATTGTTGTCTTCATCGTACACTTTGATGCCCTGCTTCAGTTCGTGGCGTCTCATCAAGAGCACGTTGCACGTACTGGCGGCTGCTGAAAATGAACGGACCCGGTTTTTTTTCTGATGTGGAAAGCATTGATGTCATTTCGGGGCGAATGCTAGATTCAAATTGACTGCTGTGAGCAACAAATCAATGAAGTTGTGTGATGGTTTTCTGCATTTCGGCGCGAACACGGTTTCCAATGAAAAAAAAAACGAAACTCTTCAGTTGGAAAGCACGCACAAACAGCGGGCAGTGGTATGAATCGTTGCACGATCATGCGCGTGACCGGCTGGAACTTTTTCGCGCGCTCCACCAGCACCTGCAAGCCAAGTGCGATCGACACGGAGGAGCTCACGGCACCGATGTAGCCTTGTGTGAATCGGGACATTGGCGTGTTCTGGAAAAAAATTGTTGGTTTTGGTGCAAAACAACCGACAAAACGTTCGTCCCATTTTCGGAGACAGTCAAACTAAGACATGTGCAATGTTCGCATTCCGGGATTTGAATTTGAGTGGACTCACGGAACTTGGTTGAACACCAGTGAGCCGCTGAATCACATTCAAAATCAACCAATCGGCCGACTGTCTATGATTTACAGTTTGACTGTAGATTGTGCATAACTGCCCTTTTTGGACTGTGTACGTTTCATGTTCAAGTTCAACCAAAAACTGATGCCAAGCACCTCGGACGCATTCCGATTTGCGAAGTTCACCAGCGCGTTATGAGTTTGATTCAGCCACTGCCAGAAGGTCATTGTGAGCATTGTGTGATTGGGCAGCAAGAGTCCGACAACCTGCAAACAACGCAGGGTTGAATGTACTGCGGCATGGAGGTGGAGCTGGTTGGTTTGCTGATTCTGCATTGTTCGCATCAACAAAGCGTTTACTTCGCTGCTGGATAGGTGAGCGACAGGGACACAATGCACATGAAGTCGAACTGCAAACCGTGTGTGATTTGTGCAATTGACGTGGTAATTGGGTGCACCGATCTGAGGTGGGCCAATCAAAGAGCCCAATTCAAAAGCGGCCAATCAGCTGATTGCCTATGATTTGCAGTTGTCGTGTCGTTTTCAATACGCGCTGCCGTTTCGCAAGGAAGTGCACCAAAGTTTCGCTCCTTTAACCGAAACGGTGGCACTTACGGTCACCCATCCGAACGGCACAAATCCAGACATCCGAAATGGTGGCAGTATTTTCTCGCCGGTGTCCGGATGCAGGATCGCTTGCTTGATCTTTTGCGCCCGCCATAATTGCTCGTCGGTCGTCAGCGGCGGCAACGTGCCGCTCTTGTACCGCTCCAACAGATCAACGCATGATTGCAGTTTGCGCTGGAACGGTGGAGGTTTTGTGAGCTGATGTTAGCATTGTGGATTTATTCAAACGTGTCCGGACTAAAATGACGTCATTTGCTTTAAAAACGCCCGTTTGTCAAAGTACAGGCACTAAAATGTCAGTTTGATGTGGCTGATTCGACATTCACCATTTGTTTGCGGGAAGAAATCGGCTAAACGGAAAGTCTGGTTTGCTGTGAACGGCAAGCGCATGTTTTGCGGCACATGACGTCATTTCAGTGGGACACGTTTAAAAAATAGGAAAATAAGTCATTGCAGAAGGCAGACTGATGATATTGGTCCTATTGAAGGTGATACACAAAAACTTTCGAATGTTCAATCTCACCTGAGTGGTGAACAGAGTTCGCGGGTCGATAATGTCCAAAAAGTGCAACCAGCGACCGAGGAATGTGTCCTGCAGTGAAGAGTGGAATGGCACGAAACATTCAAGAAGAAGACTATTGAAGAAGAACACTAGAGTGCCAAGAATATCATCAAATTCGTTCCCATTGGCAAAACTGAACACTCTCTGTAACCTGCGGAAATCGCGGTTCGCCAAGTTGAAACTTTGGATATTTCGGGTACCCAAAGATGCGTTCGTCCGTTCCAAGCATCGTTCTTTGAATGATGTCAAGAAAGTGTCTGGTGTTGCAGCAGCACCATATTCTTGAAAAAAAAACAGCGTCAAACAACTTTTACACAATTGGTTCAGTTTCTGTTATCTTCATGCGATGGAAAGGCAATAGTAAATGTCCAGACAGCACATGTATGGGCGGGCATTTGCCATAAAAACATAATGGCTGTGTGCGCATACGCTCAATGCACTGATAACTGGTGTCGTCTGTCTTGCGGTGTTGGGAAACAGGGGTCAGGCCCGATTTTTGGTGATTTCGATTGGAGGGGGGGGGGGTGGTAAGTCAAAATTTAGGGGGGGGGTGGTAAGTCAAAATTTAGGGGGACGTGTTGCTCTGGTTGGGGATAAATCCCCCACACCCCACTCCTTGACCTCTGGTTGGAAAACAATAAATAGTGTCGCACTACTCCTAGTCTGAAGCTGGATTGCCATGAAGCTTTGGGATGTTGTGCGAGTTTAAAAAAAACCAAACGGAACTGTGTAATGTCTTCTGATAACATTTTTCTACTTCCAGTCTGAAACCAGGCCAAGACAATGTCGAATGCAAACGTTGCCGTCCAAGCACTCCTGAAGCTGCTCAACGATCTTACGTCTGTTGGTACGTTGATGTCTCTCGTTTACGCTTTTCATTGTACAAGACGAAAAAGTCACTCAATATCAGCATGGACGCAGAAAATTGATGCTCATGATTTCTGCAATTTCAGGCAACGAAAAAACGCGCATCTACTCCGTTTGTCCGTTCAAGCGACGGGTGGACGAAGTTTACAAAAACTTCAATTTGAATTCAAAAGACAACAGCGAACGGACAGATTCACCAGACAATGACGCCACCAACAATGCGATGCAAAAACTGCACGTCCACTCCGAAGCATTGTTGCAATTTTGGCTGGGCCATCAAGACATTCCAGAGCAAGACTGGAACCAACCGGGACCCAGTTCGAGACTAGTGGCATCAAGTGACGCCAGCGTGCTGGCAACTGGCCGCCAATCGTATTGTGCTTTGTTAGTGGCAGCACTGAATGCCACGGCTGACAGTATGCGCTCACTCGACACTGATTGGTCGACGGTGTTGTCGCTGACCAATCAACAAACAGTTGAACGCGCAATGCAGTTCGTGGTCGCGATCGGCTTGTTGCCTGCGTTGAGTACGGGTCGGTGAAGTTGGAATGATAAAGTCATGGACAGATTGACGTTGTTTGTTACGGCAATAATCATTGGCTTGCTTTCCCAGCTACGTTCAAACGAAACGTCCATTATTATAAAATCGCGTTATGGATAATGCCTGTTTGTGATGTTTGCTAAGGGGCATTCATGAAGCAGTATTTAGTGACCGCGTAGCTATGTTTTAACACAGCTAAGCGTCACTAAATACTGCTTCACGAATGCCGCTTCAGAGTTTTGCATGAACGCAGCTGGGAAATGCAGTTTAGAATGACCAACTGTGCCTTTTTTAACCAAAATGCACATTTCCTACGCAGTATTTCGAACTGTGTTTTACCGTTGTTCACCATTCCAGGTGTCGGTGTTCCAATGTCAAAGCGCGTCCAAGACTGTCGGTTGCACGACGTTTTCCAACCGGACGCCAACGACCAATCGGCGAGCGAGAAGCAGAATTCAAATTTTGTGCACATTTTCATCGAATGTTTCTCGAAATTATGGCAAAGCGCCGGCGTGCTGCGGTCGATCGTGCCACGTAGGTTTCTGAGCGATTTTCTGGCGGCGCTCTTGCAGCATGATCGAGCTCGTTGCTGTGCAGGTGCTTGCTCTTGTCGATTTGCGTTTTTTTGGTATTCGACCTTCATTTTTGTGGTGGACACGATATTCGATGATGGATAAACAAATCGCTCAATGTTTTTGTCTTCTTGATAAATCACTCAACTTTGAAACATTTCATACAAAGCATCTCTAATGGCATATTCAAACACTGTGAGTAATAAATACGAGTATTATGAGTATCATGAGCAGTTTTACGCTGAACAATGAATGTTGTGCCGTTCAGTCATTCAACCCGACGAATCCAAATCGCAGCGAATCAATTCACGCTTTTATCCGTGTGCCATGAATCGACTCCACAAACTTTTTACAAACGGTACCCTTTTTCAGAGGTCGACTGCAAAACGAACACAGTCTGCGCGCAATGGCTCTGCGACCAGCTTCCCTTGGTTGAGGCCATTCGTGAGCTGATCGTTGTGCAAACGGTGAACGGCCCTAAAAGCACGCCACGTTGGTTGAGCGACCAATGCACCCTGCTGCTGAGTTCGCGTTACCTCATACGACCGGGCGGCGTCGCTGCGTTGTTGCAGGTTGGCGGTTGTTGAAATTTGAAAAGTTTCGCGGGTTTTTTGAAATTAGCAGTCAACTGTATTTCGTAATTCAAGTGTTCAAAAATCGAATTCCAGAAAACTGGGTGCCTGGACAGGAAAATGACAGTGGAGTGGACGCACAAGATGTGTGTGTGTTCTTGTGCCGCTTTGCCAGCACGACAAAGTCAAGCCAATTAAATTCAAATCTGGGGTTGTGAAAAAAACATGTTTTTGACATAACGGCGTTGTAGAATTTGGTCTTTTCAGGCACAAACCGAAATGTCCAATGGTGGAACGATGTCCGATTGCGATTGGCCCCGTCTGCTTGCTCTGTGTACGATGCTCGCAAAATGTCCCTCCGAAACTGACAACACTGTTGCGTCGTTTCACCAATCAATCATGACGCAAATCATACGGCTGCATTCCAATGCACCCGAACTGTATTCTCGTCTGCTGATTGGCTACTTGATGAAACTGTCCACGAATGATCAGCGTGCTGCACCAATGAACACCTATCTGCGACAATCGATTCAACCAATCAGCCGTATCCTGGTGAATGCGGACGTGACACAAACAAAGTTGAACGGCTCAATTTCGTGGCTCGCGAGCGTCTCCCGCGCGCTGCCGCCTCCGCATTCCTCCTATCCGCCGCCAAAACTGCTCTGGCTCACTTGGCAACGCACTGTGCCGGTTTTGTGGCGGATGTTCGTCGACATTCGTGGCACGATTTTCAGCGGCACCAGTCAAAAAGTGCGCGATATTCTCAGAGCGCACGTTGCGGCCGTGCTGGCGCGCAACGGTACGGTAATTTATTCAAAATTTCGAAACTCCGAAAGCAACTGCAATGGGCTCTATAAGCTCTGTACGCTGATTGGTTGTTTGATTAAAACGGTTGGTGCGAATGAGCGTGCTCAGTTCAAGTCGTGCCTATCGTCCGGTGTTACAGAACTGTCTGCGATTACAGCGTTTTGTTTTCAACTTCGCTTTCTCAGAAGAACTGCAGCATAAAGTGTAAGATTAGGAAAAAAACAGGCATAAACAACGCGCAAGCGCTACTCGACCTCTACCTTGACGAGAGCCCGATTTTGGATGAAACGACGTTTCAAGTGAATGACTCTGGTGTTTTTGTCACGCGAAACGCCGACCAATCCAAACGCGACTGGACGGCCGAGCGATGTGCTGCTTTAGTGGTCTGTTTGCTCGTTTTGTTTCGTCCAATCAACGCACTGTTGTACTTTTCTGGAGTTTCCTGCTTTTTCGCAAAATTAAATGGATGGATGGATGGCTAACAAACAGTGAAACCGTCATTTATCTCGGCTCTTGTTGCATTCAAAACTTGCTGCGTGAAAAACTTCGAAGGCCTTGCACGTCAGGTATTCACCTGTCCCTGTTTGGCCATTGACCAATCAGCGCGCTCAATTTGAACCTTATCAATCAACTGATTGCATTGAAAACTGTGCTTTTCAGGACGTGTTCACCGCTGACCAACTGTTGCCCATTGTGCTAAGTTGTATCGAATCGGCATCACAAATAGAGCAAACTGATCCACAGAAAACAACTGAAAATGAACACAACAGATCAAACGGGGATACTGTGTCAAGTGAATTGGTTGCTGCGGAGAAATATCATTCAAAAGTTGGGCGAATCATTCGGGGCTTAGCGTTTGCCGAACTGGCCATTGATTCGTTGGTGACGGATGGTGATTTCAGCCGTTTGAAATTGTCGGATTCAAGTGTACTTCAGGTCGTTGAGGTTGGTGGTGATGAACGATTTTTGGACTCAAAATGAATTTAGATACATTGTGTGGAGAATTAAATCAATAATCAATCAATCAAACTTTCGTACATCAATAGTCTGTGTCTCAAGAGTTTTTTTTCTTATTTTTTTCAGGACACACTTCGCAAAGCAGCCGCTCACCAAAACAACCAATCAGCAGAGTGCTCTGATCTGATCAACCAATCAACGTCGATTGCATTGGCCATGTTGAGTGCGCATTTGATTGGCGCTACTAGTGAGGTTTGTCCGTTTCATTTTTCAAATTCAAGTTAATAAACTTGTTTAACCATAAATATCATCAATAAAGTTTTCAAGTAACAAGAATTCATGAACATATAACCGAAATGTTTTTCAGTCGTTTGATGTGGTTGCCTACAAATCAGTGCTAATGCAACTTGAACGGGTCGCAGAAACTGAGCAGCTTTCTTCATCGGTGAAAACGTCTGCTAATCAGCTGACTGGTTTATTTGCAACTCTTTTTGGCGAGGCAATTGTTCCCGATACTTCAACTGAACATGATAAGCTCAGCTACTCTTCACCCGCCTCAAGCAAACGCAATCGCCCGCACAGCAAATCACTCGATGAATTACTTGATGAACTACGAAAGAATTCGAGCACCGATCAGCTGTCGGTAGCAGAATTAGGTCACTTGTTGATTGAACTCACCAGGAAACTGAACGGCATTGACGCAAACGAGAAAGGCAAAATCACTCATGAGTGTCTCCATTTGATTGCTGGTCGGTTTTGCGCTTCAGTTTTATCGTTATTCTGGACTGTGTTGGTGTTTGCAACATCAGAATTCCACCGTTTTCAGCCAATCTTGCTCACCCGGACAGCTACGTCTACCTGAGCGCAGCGAACGCTCTCACCGCACTCAGTTGGCTGAATTGCGATCTGGTGTTGGAGAAACTGACTGGCGAGTTTCTGTCCGAACGGCGCGACGCACAGGATCGACTGAAAATCGGCGAGGTCTTGGCGAGAACGTGCAAGCAGATGGGTTGGTTTTTTTTTACTTCTGTAATTTTCAATTTCACGCAGTATGCGGTCATACCGGCACCCGCTGAAAACGAGTCTGTCAAGCCAAATCCGCTTATTAGACTTATTAGACCAGCGAGTGCGGGTCTATTTTCGCATATTCTCCGTTGAACAACGAACACGCATTGGGATTCTTGCTGGCCTGTGCATCACATTACGTTTTACTTCAAGTAGCGAGAGAGTGGCGATTTAGTGGACTGGAGAACAACCAAGATCACAGGAAGGACGATCACATTATATAGGAGGATCACACATAATTACAGCCAGATAATTACAATAATTGCCCATCATTAACTTTTTTTTCTTGGTACTGCACATCTGCACAACGTTTCTCTTGCAGGTGCGACCGCAGCGACACAGGCGAGTCGTCTGATCGGCTGCTTTGTGCAGCTGTGTCACACGCGCCACACCACCGCCGACTTGCGCGCGAGTGCGCTCAGTTGTCTTGCCGAGTTGACATCGGTACTGTCGTATCGACTTACGGATGATGTCACTCAGGTACAGGCCATCTGGATTAGATAGGCAACATGACGTAATGACCAGCCAATCAGCGCTGAGAACTGCTCATGACCAACCAATCAGCGCTGAGAACTGCTCATGACCAACCAATCAGCGCTGAGAACTGCTCATGACCAACCAATCAGCTAGTTGCATATATTAGCGAGATAGACTGTATGCGCTCGCCTGAAACTGTTTTATACGATTTTGTTTCCTTATCACACACCCTGTGTACCCATACTGACGACGAGTCAAACGACGTTTCATAAAATTCGAATGCAATTGCGTATTTTGGCTTCTATTATTGCCACTTCATACCCAGAATGCCGTTCACACTCTCCAGCCACAAAATAACAAAAATCCAAAAAATACACGAAAGTGCACCGTTTTCGTTCGCAGCTGTTGCATTGCTGCCGCAGCGTCCTGCAGTTCGACTCCAGCGACGTGTGTCGTCGTGCGGCCGTGCATCTGCTGCGTGCCATGATCGCCGCTGGTCGACACGACATGCTTGCGGTATGTTCTTTCTTGCTTTCTAAGTTTCGTTTCTATTAGCGTTGCTGCGGCTGACACGCTGTTCGGTTGTTTTATGCACTGGACCCTATCAATGTATTTGCCGACATTCATAGCTGTTCGGTTGTTAAAGTAGACAAAATTGAGTTTTTTTGGTAAATTATGGCGTCTTGTGTTGCGGACAATCCGTTAGTGAAGCATGGAGGGGGCTGCACCTGCAACAGTGTTTTATTCCACTATTGGCCGTAACTAGGTGTGACCTATTTTTTCAAACGTGTCCCACTGAAATGATGTCATATGCCGCAAAACATGCGCTTGACGTTCACAGCAAACCAGACTTTCCGTTTAGCCGATTTCTTACTGTAAATAAATGGTGAATGTCGAATCCGTCACACCAAACTGACATTTTAGTGCCTGTACTTTGACAAACGGGCGTTTTTAAAGCAAATGACGTCATTTTAGTCTGGACACGTTTGAATAAATCCACAATAGTGTAACTGCTAATCAGCATCCTGGCTGGGTTTGAATTTGATAGTTCCCTGCACACAGGTATTGTCTGATGACATGCTGGACATCTACAGGGTGGTGAAACAGTTGCACACTGACGACGCGGACCCTGTGGTGCGACTGCACGCGCAACTCTGTCTGGAGGAAATCAAGCAAAACTTGAACGATTCCGTTCGCAATAAACTTGAAAGTCGATCGTTGATTGTTGAATTGTGATTGTGTTTTTTTCGGTGATTGTTGATTCGTTCAACGCTGTTTAGCCACCTGGTACTTTTTTGCTAAATTTGCCGCATGGCATACCAGTTGTGCAGTAAAATGCCAAATAAACGTACAATGGATAACTCGTCCTTGGACCTTGGCTGTTCTTTTTTTTATGGTTTTTGTGTCAAAATTCGACATCACCCACGTACTGTTGTTGTTGTGATTAAGTCTTGGCACTTTGCGTGCTTATTTTAGTTTTATTGATGTGCTTGGTGGGGGAAGGCGGACAAACAGAAACGAGTTACCACACAGTTCGTTGCTTCGTTGCCCATTGTCTTCAGCACCGAAGATGGAAGGGGGGGGGTCGTGATACACCCTCCCCCAAAACCCAGGACCCACAGGGACCCCTCTGCTAAAATGTTCCCATAATCACAAATTTTTGTTCAAAAATCACGAATTTTTAAAAAATCATCATTTTTCGCTTCCCAGGAAAAATATAATATGGTTTGGCAAACACTGATGTTGTGTGGATTTGTATACATACTTAAAAGTGATTTTTTTGATTTCTGATCAGTGGTTGCTTGCAATGAGTCGTTGTAGGTTCCTAATCCTAAACCTAATCCTAATCCTAAGCCAAGCCTTTTTATAAGGTGAAAATGATCAATTTAGTTTTTGCATTTTTTTCTTTCCTGTGTTAAAGGGCAGGGGCCACCGCCACTGCACATGCACCTGTTTTAATAATGATGCATTACGTGTTGTGTGCGTGCAACATCACAAATGTGTTGGAGGTATTCATTTTGTTTTTTTTTAGTTTTGGTCTTGGTCAGATTGGCTGGATTGGATGACATGGTCGATTAAACACCTCTCCTTGCGATTTTTTGTTTTGTTGATTGTTGTCACGTTCTTTTTCAGCGTTCCATCGGTGAGTAGTAGCTACACTGACAACTGCATTTTGAGACCAACCGATTGATTTTGTTCTGAAAGTGAATTTTGATTTGTATTTCGCGACGACGACGATTCATTCAACGGTTCTTCTCGCAGAGGCGCTGGCGCCTTCTGAACACTGGAAAACCAAAACTGAACGCAAGCCTTGTCGGTGGAAGTCGGTTGAGCGGAAAGAAAAGCACGCGATCGGCATTTTGAGTGCAAATAAAACTTTGAGAAAACCATGTTTGGCGGTGGCGCGTCGTCGGAGCGGGCGTTCCAAAAGTATGGCGTTCACATTCCGCTGCCCGCGGATGCGATCGCCCCGATGGCCGTCGCAAAGGCGAATCGATCTTCCAGCAAACTCTCTGCGGGTCGGTTGATATGCTCATCTCGGTCCCGTCTTCCTGAATGACGTTTTCTTTCGGTCAGCTTGTAACCTTCAATGTGGTCAATCGATGTGAAGACCGCTGACCGAGCGTTGCCGATTTTACTTTTTTCCAGATTTACGAACAATGTAAAATCTTGAATCTTGAAAAAAAAGCATTTACAACAATACACTAGAAGTTTTTGCACAGTTATATATATCAACGACAACAAACAACAATGGAGAATTGTTAGACAGTTAGTCACAAGCCATAAGCACATATCTATTCACGTGGTAAACAGATTTCTTTCATGTTAAAGTATTTCCATGTATAAATCACGTGATTACTTTGGTATGACTAAGCTTGAAAGATCGCAAATAGCGACAATCAAACGAGCTGCCCAGTTTTCGTGTCCTTTCTCTCATCCTTTCGTGTTAAATAAAAAGCTTCAACGGAAAAATGTTAGCAGGACAGTTTTCAAACTTGGGATAACGTTTCTAAGCGCACAACTTTTGCTTTTTTCAGGGTCCATGTGCTCGTCGACGAGCGCGTCACACTTGTTGCCGTCGTCAAAGATGAGCAACGGACAGCAGAAGTTCAGTCTGAACGATTTGGACGAAATGTTGATCTTGATGGAAAAGGTTATGAACGAAAAGATCTCGTTTTGTTGGGCGTTTTTGAACAAAAAATATATGCGCCAATGTATCTATGCTTTGAATTTGGCCAATTTGGCTGTTTTTATGGGGAACCGTTCGTACTGCATGGGGTTGATTTGACTTCAAAGCTCCAACCATAACTGCAAGCAAGGGTCGAATTGACTTGACTTTTTTTCAAATTTTTCAGGGCAATCGCGTGTACAAGGTTGAAGTGACCAAAAAGTGGGAGCCGTTGTGTCACTATGTGCAAATTCGGCTCGACTCTCGACAGCTGCTGGTGTACAGAGCGGATGGGCCGCCTTCCATTCGAACAACGAAACCACTGATGACAAGTTGGAATTCGCTTGTGGAAGTTTTGGAGTGCTGAACAAAAAATTATGGAGAAGATGCCCCTTTCCACCGATATAAAGATGGTTTTACACATCGAATGAGCTGCTCTGCAGAGTGCTGTGTTTGCAAACAGAATTCAAATGTAGCTTGCTGATTGGCTGTTTGTTTCACGCATCTCAGCGTCCAATTAGAACCGTACTGGCAAGTTGACCCGTGTGCATATGCAAATTTTAACTTCAGCCAAGCCACTGTCCATTGCGGAAAGTTTCACAAAATGTTTCGTTCTCGATTTTTTTCAGTCGACCTCCGCCAGATCAAGGAAGTGATGACGATCGACTATAAACGATCGAAGATGAACATCATCGAAAAGTGGACGCAGATCAAAGATTTGAAGAAGCTGAAGTCGAATGACAGAATACTGATCGTTCTATACGGCGCCTCGTTCGTGCTGAAACGACTCGTCTTGCTTTGTGAGTTTTGGTGATGCGGGCGTGGTGAGCCGTGACGTGAGCGCGATTTTTGTTTACTTTTTCAATAATCAACGGGATTTTTGGTTGATCGACCGGGATTATGCATGTGGCTCTTAAGGATGGACAAGCGATTGAAAAACCAACACTGTTGTTGGATTCGAATTCAGTCACTGGTAACTATATTTTGTCCAATCAATTACCAAGTATCGGAAATATCAGAATAATATAAAATCCGTCCAGCAGGGGAGCGAACCAATCAGGGTGTTTAAGACGACTAAAGTCTCTGAAAGAAACGCAAATCAGCAACGATGTAGTGTGTGTTTCAGTCGAGAACGCGGAGGAGGTGAAGCTGTGGGTGCATGGGCTGCACTTTCTCGTTGACAACACGCTCACGGCGCCCCATCCGCTCGTCGTTGAGCGGTGGCTGAGGAAACAGTTCTACGAATACGCAGACCCGCAGAAGTTGACGTGCGCCTTCCGCTTCTTTTTGTTTTTTGGGTTTTTTTCACGCACCGTTCTTGTTTTTTTTGCAGAGCAAAGCTGTCAATGAAACGCGCATTAAATTGATTACAATTTTTTCAGTTTGATTCAGCCAATAATGATTCGTTCTTGCTTCTCAAAAGTGCTCATTATGAACGTTTTCCCAACAGTAACCGTGTTAGTTGTTTTTCTTCTTTCAGTGTGGCGCAAAAGTTAATGAAGCCGTTTATACAGAGCAGCCTGCAGTACAAAGTGCAGTCGAAAAAAGTTCAAGAAATCACTGATGTGAGTTTTTTGTAATGTGTGATTTTGATTGCCACTTCCGTTTTCGTTGAACTTCTTAACGAGCGCTCAATATTAACAGTCCAAAACATCGTAAGTCTCGCGACGGGATATTTGCACAGTTTTTTTTGCTTTGCAACATAATCTTTGCACGTTGCACGTCACAAATAGTCAAGTGCACTTTTTATACTCATCTCTGAGTACGCTGCAGAAACCGGTAATATTTTTCATGCGTTATTTTCAAGTTTATTATCGTTACACAACGTTTCCTTGAATGCGTGGGTGTGTGCTTTTTTTCGCTGTTTGTCTTTGTGATTTTCTTGCGTTTTATGAAACTATCTGCAGCGACAGATTAGTAGACTTGGGTTGATAAATTCCAAAGGGACTTTTCAAAGAGATAGAAATGATCTCATCTTGCTCGCAAATTATTAGAATGAGCGAAAAAGTTTTCGTTTTTAGTTTTTTTGGAGATTATTATTTTTTTTAGGATCACATGTCGTTCGATCGTTTCGCAGAGGCGTACCATAAATTGATTCACGTGTATTCGGTAAATTTTGTTTTGTTGGTTTTTAAAAACATCACAAATTTTCATTTGCTCTTTCAGTAAAAAGTTTTCTTTTTAGCTTTTCAGCGAACGATACGCAGCTCTGTCGATCGATGGTGAAGTAGTGGACCTGGAGCATTTCAGTCTGTTCCTGATAGAACTGCAAAAGGTTGTAACTTTTCACGATTTGTGTTTCACGCTTTTCTGTGATGCTAAACAAAAAAAACGATAGAATTTTCTAACGTTATTCTGAGTGTCAAAGAACAGGGCTACCGGAGTCTTATATAATTGTGGGCATGTCGCTCGATCAGGGGTATTTTCTCTGGCGCTACTGTAGAAACAGACGAAAACAAAAAAAACTGCTAGTGACCGCTGAAATCGGAAACTGAAAAATCGTTGGTAACCGTTTTCTCTGTAATTGCAGGAAAATTTCTGCACCGGCCAAAATGATGTGATCGACTACTTGCGCAGATACATCAGGGAAAAGGACGCACTCAGAGACACCGCGAATCCGTATCTGAAAGTGAACGAGGTAACGAACGCTACTTTTAGATTTGTATTTGCTTCGTTTTTGCCGAACCGTTTGCCAATGCGAGCCAAGTTCCGCTGTTCTGCGTTCATTTTTCAGTTCATCGACTACTTATTCTCGCGACACAACAGCATTTTTCAGCCGAAACAGAATGACGTCGTGCAGGACATGGATCGACCGTTGTGCGACTACTGGATTGCATCATCGCATAACACGTCAGTGGTTGAAACAACGCAACAAAATGGAATGTCTCAGAATTGTCATTTTCTCATTTTTCAATTCAATATTCAATAAAAAATTCTCAAAAGCCCAAGAACTGTTACGGTGGCGGAGGAATTGTATCTTTAGCTATTTGTAACCGTGACCTTGTTCTTGTAGTGCCATAATCAAAAAAAAGTCATCAAAAACAGCAGCTTATTTTTTCAGCTACCTTACTGGCGACCAGCTGCGCAGTGCCTCTGAATTGGACGCATATGCACGCGCGCTCATGATGGGCTGTCGTTGCATTGAGTGTGGGTGGTGGATTGGACGTTCAAGCATGGCGTAGTAAAATTGAATGTTGTCTCTTTGCGGCAGTCGCGTGCATATTACACTTTTTGACACAGTGAAGCGGCATTCACGAAGCAGTACTTAGTGATGCATTGCTATTACACCGGTGCAAGCACTGTTTCTTGCGGTTTCGCCTGGTAAGCGTTTACCGCGGTCCTCCAGGCTCGTCAGTACGGCAAGGCCCGGGCTGCACAGCCCAATCAAACATGATGATCAGCGAAGACGGATATTATGTCTGGCTGAAACATCAGCAAAACAGTGGATCACATCAGCATGTTTTATTTAACAATTCCCAAAGCTACGCGTCACTGAATACTTCGTCAAGAATGCCCTTATGGCAACTGCTTTGGCCTTTGTAGGTAGTCGCTTAATGTGGCTGGTTCATCAAGATCTTGAATGAACAGTTTTTAAAACTCACGTTTGCAGTGGACTGCTGGGATGGTGCGGACGGGGACATCATCATTTACCACGGCTACACGTTGACAAGCAAACTAGCACTGAAGGATGTTCTGTACACCATACGAGAGTATGCGTTTCTCACCTCCGAGTTGGTGGCTTCAAATTTTATTGGCTTTATAAAAGTGGTTTTCTTTCGATTAAAACAAAATCAATCGAAATATCAACACACTTCAGCTATCCGGTGATACTTTCGATTGAAGACAATTGCTCCGTGGCGCGCAGCGTGTGCTGGCTAGCCATCTGAAGCAGATTCTTGGTGAGTACTGCT
>JASANC010001077.1:0-17744 GCA_030248135.1 Theristus sp. LFF4_11 | reverse complement strand
TTGGTCACACATTCTTCTAAACCCCGGACAACTCAGGTTTTTTCATTTTTCGTTTTTAGGCCAATTTCGCCCATGCTATTTCTACGGCCAATTCCCCAAAATCGTCACGATTCAGTACCTAGAATTGCTCACATAAGAAAACTGATCCAAAAGCCGTGATCGGCGCATTGAATAACCTGGAAAACACAGTTTTCTTGTTTTTCATTTCTGGACCGGTTTCACTAAATTCCACGGCCGATTCGCCCGAAATCGTCACGATTCGGTATCTAAAGTTGCTCACGTAAGAAAACTAACCCAAAATCTGTTATCAGCGCATTGAATTACCCTTGAAAACACAGTTTTCTTGTTTTTCATTTTTGGACCGATTTCGCCAATTTCCACGGCCGATTCGCCCGAAATCGTACCGATTCAGTACCTAGAATTGCTCACATAAGAAAACTAACCCAGAATCCGTGATCAGCGCATTGAATTACCATGGAAAACACCGTTTTTTTGTTTTTCATTTCTGGACCGATTTCGCCAATTTCCACGGCCGATTCGCCCGAAATCGTCACGATTCAGTATCTAGAGTTGCTCACATAAAAAAACTAACTCAAAATCCGTGATCAGCGCATTGAATTACCCTGAAAAACAACCTTTTATTGTTTTTCGTTTCTGGACCGTTTTCGCCAATTTCCACGGCCGATTCGCCCGAAATCGTCACGATTCAGCATCTAAAGTTGCTCACGTAAGAAAACTAACCCAAAATCCGTGATCAGCGCATTGAATTACCCTGGAAAACACCCTTTTCTTGTTTTTCGTTTCTAGACCGATTTCGCCAATTTCAACGACCGATTTGCTCGAAATCGTCACGATTCAGCATCTAAAGTTGCTCACGTAAGAAAACTAACCCAAAATCCGTGATCAGCGCATTGAATTACCCTGGAAAACACCCTTTTCTTGTTTTTCGTTTCTAGACCGTTTTCGCCAATTTCCACGGCCGATTCGCCCGAAATCGTCACGATTCAGCATCTAAAGTTGCTCACGTAAGAAAATGCTAACGTCGGGTTCCAAAATCTCGTGATCAGCGCATTGAAGTTTACGTGGAAAACACCTCTTTTTAGTCTGACCGGAAAACACCTTTTCTTGTTTTTCGTTTCTAGACCGATTTCGCCATTTCCACGGCCGATTCGCCGAAATCGTCACGATTCATTGTTTCGTTTCTAGACGAATCGGCCGTGGAAATTGGCGAAAACGGTCTAGAAACGAAAAACAATAAAATGGTGTTTTACAGGGTAATTCAATGCGCTGATCACGGATTTTGGGTTAGTTTTCTTACGTGAGCAACTTTAGATGCTGAATCGTGACGATTTCTGGCGAATCGGACGTGGAAATTGGCGAAATCGGTCTAGAAACGAAAAACAAGAAAATGGTGTTTTCAGGGTAATTCAACGCGCTGATCACGGATTTTGGGTTAGTTTTCTTACGTGAGCAACTTTAGATGCTGAATCGTGACGATTTCGGGCGAATCGGCCGTGGAAATTGGCGAAAACGGTCCAGAAACGAAAAACAATAAAAGGTTGTTTTTCAGGGTAATTCAATGCGCTGATCACGGATTTTGAGTTAGTTTTTTTATGTGAGCAACTCTAGATACTGAATCGTGACGATTTCGGGCGAATCGGCCGTGGAAGTTGGCGAAACCGGTCCAGAAATGAAAAACAAAAAAACGGTGTTTTCCATGGTAATTCAATGCGCTGATCACGGATTCTGGGTTAGTTTTCTTATGTGAGCAATTCTAGGTACTGAATCGGTACGATTTCGGGCGAATCGGCCGTGGAAATTGGCGAAATCGGTCCAAAAATGAAAAACAAGAAAACTGTGTTTTCAAGGGTAATTCAATGCGCTGATAACAGATTTTGGGTTAGTTTTCTTACGTGAGCAACTTTAGATACCGAATCGTGACGATTTCGGGCGAATCGGCCGTGGAATTTAGTGAAACCGGTCCAGAAATGAAAAACAAGAAAACTGTGTTTTCCAGGTTATTCAATGCGCCGATCACGGCTTTTGGATCAGTTTTCTTATGTGAGCAATTCTAGGTACTGAATCGTGACGATTTTGGGGAATTGGCCGTAGAAATAGCATGGGCGAAATTGGCCTAAAAACGAAAAATGAAAAAACCTGAGTTGTCCGGGGTTTAGAAGAATGTGTGACCAACGTATTGTGATTTTGGTCCGACCTTCGCGGCTTATGTAAAAGTCAGAATATTATCTAAAAATGCGGGAGACGCATATAAAAGGAGGAATATGACCTTGTGTAAGCAGTGAAAGACTTGGCTCGACAACGCTTTTCAAGTCTCTGATGTGGTACACACGGATACAAGTACATAAGAGTCATATTTTTGCGCCGTTTATTCTTTATTTCGGTTGCAAGTGGCAACCCTCGTACATTATAGACAAATGACACTTTCACATTTGTTTTTTTTCTAGCATTTAGCGACCACTAAAACCACTAAAATAACGATCAGACTTTAGATCGCTGACACTGGTTTGCACAAAGTGTATCGCAGAGGCGTTGGGACACGCAAGGTCTCCTTCTGTGGCAATGACTCACCGGTTTATCCTCTCACAAGAGTTTGGTAAAAAGGGTGAAAATCAACGGAAGACAACACTTTTTGCACTGGTGCTGCTGTATGCACAGCGGTGCGTACGTTAGCAACAACAACAATTGTCACCCTCGTGGCCTGGTGGTAGTGCGTTAGACTACAGTCTGTGCGCTCGGGGGATCGAGCCCCGCCGAGGGGTATGTAGGCACTTAATGACAGAGAAAACTCGATGGGCGCCCTACTCAATGGCGTTCTGTACGCTTCTCTGGGTTAGCCCTGGCTAAAAACATCGCCTAAAAATCCCAACAAAACAACAACAACAACAACAACGATAAAGCTACATGCAGCAATATTTTGCAATTTCTGATGTTTCTGTTTTTGCACAGAATTTACAGAATTTCGCACATGGTGTGATTTTAGACTAAACTGAAGAGGACAATTGAAAAATAACTTCAACGTTTTTCGCTTTTCAGCAAGCTTTTAAACAACAAACGCGGCGCAAAAATATAACTCTTATGTACTTGTATCCGTGTGTACCACATCAGAGACTTGAAAAGCGTTGTCGAGCCAAGTCTTTCACTGCTTACACAAGGTCATATTCCTCCTTTTATATGCGTCTCCCGCATTTTTAGATAATACACGGCGGTCGGTTTTGTCTATGAGAATGAATACCATTAGCATCAATGCACATCAATTCGCTTTTCTTTTGGTTGATTCTGCGACCTGGCACGTTGTTGTTGGAATTTTAGGCAATGTTTTTAGCCAGGGCTACGTCACCCAGAGAAGCGTACAGAACGCCATTGAGTAGCGTGCCCATCGAGTTTTCTCTGTCATGTGCCCATACACCCCTCGGCGGGGCTCGATCCCCCGAACGCACAGGCAAGAGTCTGACGCGCTACCACCAGGCCACGAGGGTGACAAACGGTGATGTCGTCGAAAGTCGTTGCAGACGCGTCGAAAAGCGCTCGGTTTCATGCTTGATGCGGTGAACTCAAATCACGCATGAAACTGCGCACGGGACGAAGCGCGCTGCAGCAAATGTGTTATGTGATGGATGTGTTGGTTTATTTCGGCCGAAACTGGACGAAAGACACTGCCGCTTTCAGGGTGCTGGTAATTTTGCGCTGACTGCTGCGACCGTGTTGCACACACGTCTGCCAACCAAGGGCACTCTGAACATCACGACCGTCAATGAATTGCTGGACGATATTGCAGCGGCCAATCTGGACAAGAACAAACGTGCGTGCCGGTTTTTTCATTCAGACTCTGATTTTGCGCATGGCTTGCTGAAGCAGTGCCTAATAAAACTGCTTGATTTGGTGGGTTTGTGGTGTTGGTAGACGAGTTGTTCAAGAAATCCCTCAGTTTGTCTTCTCATAACAAAGGAGACCAGTCCATTCGCAGACTAGGAGTTGTGTTTTTCAAAAGTTGTGCCAGATTTTTTCCAATCGTGTGTTCAAAAGAGAAAAACGAACAGGAACAAAGTTATAAATGTTAAATCAATTTTATACGCAATTGGGTTTCTGAATGTTTTCTCACTTTCACTCGAATTTTGCACCCCTGAACAAAGACGCGATTTGAATGAGAACCACAAGCAACTGAAGCAGTTGTCCATATACAACATCGGAAACGAAAAGACAAAAGCGAAGCGAAACTTTACCAATCGTCTAATGTGTCTGTTAGGCCACGCCATACCGCACAGTTAAAGCCGTCACTTTTTTCGCGGACAACGGTGCTCGCGAAAGAAGAAAGAACAGAATCGTAGTTGCAAGATTATATGTTTTACCACAAATGGGGTGATGTGTATTTCGACGAAACTCGATACATTTGTGCCTCCCGTTGCAATTAAGTTTCGCATGCTCTGTATTCTGTGCAAAAAGTGAAGGGTTTAAAAAGCATACGTTACATTACTGGAAGAAGCCACCGGTTCGTGGCATATCGTCCTTGCGAAGCTGACGTGCACAGAACTTTCGAACAATTTGGTCGATTAGTTCGGTTTTTTCAGAAGCGGCTGAGCAAGCACTGGAGCGCTTGTGTCGTGGCGTCTCGCAAACCGAACTGCAGTGGCTCGTGCGTATCATGCTGAAGGAAATGAAGGTGTTACAGAATGTTTTGATTGGTTGGTGTGATCACGTGACGCCTGCTTTATGTCACTGTGCACGTATTGCTGTGGAGGCGGAGTCTGTCATGCACAGAAAGCGTGCATCACGTCATCACCAACCAATCACACCTCTTTGCCTATAATTGAGAATTCGACTGTACACATAAAAAAGTTCAAATGAAATTCAAACAGATGTGCATCAGCGAAAGTACCGTCTTCAATGCGTTCCACCCAGACGCAAGGAAATTGTATGACGTCACAAGTTCACTGAAACAGGTGCGTCGAATTTGGTTGGTTGGGCTGCTCGTCTGGTCTATTCTTGCAACTTGCAGCAATTTGCAATCTTGTACTTGGAAGGGCTAAACAAAACTGAACAGTCATCCAAAAAAAGTTGTAATCGAGGAATTTGAATTTAGAAAAGCCAGTTTGATCAATATTTGGTCGAGCAGACAGACCAGGAGTGAAACTAGTGATGATTGGTCGTTGCTTCCACTGATTGGTTGTTTAGTATCTTTATGCATGACGCTACGACCAATCAACGCAACCGAATAAAACAATCTTTTTGTAAAGAAAAAAATTTAAAAATTAAAAAATAACTGCAGGTGGCACTGAAACTGCATGACCCCCGTGCAGTGCTTGACGTCATTCAAGTCGAGTTGTTCCAGCCATTTCGGCCGATGTTGGCCGCAAGGGTGCCCCCGGACAGAGTGCCGCAGGTATGCGCTCGAACTCTGAATCATAGGCCATCAGCTGACTGGTTGGTACTTGTTGGTCACGTGATACATAGCAGAGGCACTGCATAGTGTATGTGTGGGCAACTTAATGGTGAACGAACAAACAGTAATTGATTTTAAAATTTTTAAATTTTTTTTAATTTTCGATCAGTTGTTGCTTGCAATAAAGTCGTTTTAAGTCGATTTCAGGCGATGTTTTCAGTCAGGGCTAACCCAGAAAAGTGTACAGAACCCCGTCGAGTAGTAACTATACATCCCGCGGGTGTGGCCTGCCGACCCCCGAGCGCACAGACAACAGTCAAACGCGCTACCACCCATGGCACGAGGGTGAGAGAAACAACTCGATGGGCGCCCTACTTTGCGGCCTTCGCTGTATGCGCTTCTCTTGGTTAAGGCTGACTGAAAATATTGCTTTGTTCGTTCGTTCGTACGCATTGAAACATTGAAACACGATGTTGCCAGGTGATGCACAACCAGCCGTTCTTCGTGGAGACGAAATACGATGGCGAACGTGTGCAACTGCATAAGGATGGAGACGATTACAAATATTTCTCGCGAAAGTAACTCGTTTTCCTTCTGTGTCCAAGTTTCAACTGCCGTCAATGTTCTGGATTTGCCTAATCGGGCCTTACTTAAGAGCCCATTCATGCACGCGTGCACGCGCAGACGTGCCCTGAAGCGCAGGCGTCATTTTAGCACGTGAAGCTGCGACGTTTTTTAGCCATTGGCTTCGTGAATGTCTAGCATTCATGACGCCGCGTGCAACCATGAATCCATGAATGGCGCTTAAGAAAACCCAGCAGCCGCTGAACAATCAACTGCATATAGTCTGCGAACTCTAAATTATAGGCAATTAGCTGATTGGTTGGTGACACCGCGTGATGCATGCGTTCTGTGCGTGCATTCCTGACAGCAATGCCTGCATCATTTTCCACACGGTCACCAACCAATCAACTAATTGCATATGATATAGAAATAGACTGCAAAAAGGCTAACAACAATTTGTTGCACAGGGTTCAAAACTGCCGCTTTTAATGCGCCCAATCGAAATCCGACCAATGTTGCTGCGGATTCCAATTTCACGCAGTCCTTCATCTGCTGCACACTTGCAGCGCTAAAACAATTCTACGAATAAAACTCGTCATGAACCAAGATTTTTGACAGTTTACACAATATTTTTCCCAGCGGCAACGACTTCACGCATTCCTACGGGGCGTCGTCCTCCGCAGACGGCAGTCTCACGCGTCACCTTCATGGTTCGTTTCGCTCGGACGTGCGCACGTGCATTTTGGACGGCGAAATGGTCGGCTGGAATCCGGCCGCCGATTGCATTGGTGCGAGTTTGGTTGTTGTTGTTTTTCTTTTTTTGTAGTCTGGCAGGGTTGTGTGATTTGATTGCTGGTTGGTTTTCGTGTGGGACACCGAAAAAAAAGTTTTCAGTTTAGATGTCAGAGGACACCAACACCGTTTTGAGAGAAAAAACAAGTCAGTTACTGAACCAAAAGCCGTTCGTTTTGATATTTGACGTGGAGCTAACCGTTTTTTTCTGCTCTGAATGTTTCCAAAAACCTGTTTTTAACAACCTATTGACTGGATGCTTCTCCTTCTCGTTTACGTCGCAATCTTATCAGTTGTATCATTCGTGGCCTTTGGTCTTTTGGTGGAAAACGTTATGACAGAAAAACTCGATTGGCGCCCAACTTTAAGGCCCCATTTCAGCACATAATTCTGCCTTCGCTCTGGATAGGATTACCGCCACAAGCTACGTTCGTTAATGGTGTTCTCAACGCGTTCTCACGTTTGTTTTTTCGTCCAGCGACCAAAGGTGACCAGTTTGACGTGAAGTGCCTGCGCGACGGCGACGACCTCCACCCGTGCCTGGTCGTGTTCGACTGTCTGATGTTGAACGATCGTGTGCTCAGTGCGCAGCCGCTTCACGAACGAATCCGAATTCTTGAGTCGCAAGTGTTCACGTCCGAAAAAGCCGGCTGGTTGATGCTCGCGAAACGGGAGACGAACGAGACGACGTTGGTGGCGGTGGGATCGGCTCGGATTGGTTTGGTGTCAGGATGTTTGCTTGGTCGACTGCGCACTAGACTTTGACTCACTGAATGTCTTTAGTTTAGTCGAGATGTCCAGTTGCGCGCAGGCCCCCGAACAGCGGATGTTTCAGCTTTGCATGTAAGCGTCGCCCGCCGTCTACCACCGGCATCATTCGCGTTTGTGTACATTCTGATTCGAGATGTGACACACTCTGATTGTCCAGCTGTAGGAAGCAAGCTTCCAAACCACAAACGTTAGGCACAGTCCATTTCTTGTGTTTGTTGAAAGCTTTGTATCTGGTGGACCATGCGCTGTTGTCGGATCCGTGGTTTCCCTGTGTCCCCTGGCAATGGTGAGCGTGAAAACTGCGATGTGAAAGAGATTCGAAGATCCGTAAACTTCGGAGCATTCTGTCGGTTGGTAAAACTCCTAATGTCGTGTGTGGTAATTTTTCTGTTTTAACAATGACTTCTTCTTTGCCATTCTTCAGCACTGAACTGTTGCGCTGTCTAAACGCGGCCATCGAAGCTCGTGAAGAAGGCATCGTTGTGAAACGTCGCGACTCCACCTACCAACTGAACATGCGCAGCGAGGAGGCTGGGTGGCTGAAGATCAAGGTGAAAAAGCAAGGATTTCAAAGTTTTGCGGGCATCTTTTGAATGCAATACGCTGATTGGCTGCAATTTGCGAATGGTTCGGTTTTCTTTGGCCAATTTACAGTGTGCCACTGAAAGAAACTAACTCATTGTTCTTCTTCTTATGCTTCTTCTTCTTTTTGCTCAAAAGTTGTCGCAAGATTTGAACTTTGGGTTAACTTTGTACGCAAACGCTTATTTGACCAGGCTGGCTAAGCTGTTCAGCGCACCAATTTTGACTTTTTGTGCAAAATTTTTTTCTTTTATTTAAAAGTCCCAGATTCGCTTTTCATCGGATCTTTTTTCAAGTGTTCTCCAATGCAGCCCGATTACATGGACGCACTGAACGACGATTTCGACCTCTGCATCGTTGGTGGCTATTTCGGCGAGGGCAACAGATCAAACCTGATGTCGCATTTCCTGTTGGCGCTTGCTGAGCAGCCGACTGGAGGTGAGCGTTTCGATTGGAGTCAGCAAAACAGTTTTGATTCAAATTTTACGTTCAAATTCAATCTTGATTCAAATTTCACGTTCAAACTCAAATGCAAGTTTTTTTTGTGTCACGCTCGATCGACAGACGGCCACCCGACGCGCTTTCGCACGCTGTGCAAGGTCGGCAGCGGCTACAAACTGCAGCAGCTGTACGAGCTGAACGTGCATCTGAACGCGTCGCTGATGACGCCGGCGCGCAGGTCGGCTGCGGCGGCAGTGCCCCACTGGCTGACGGCCGGCACCGAGCGGCCGCACGTTTACATCCGACCGCAAACGTCGAAACTGCTGCAGGTCTGCTTGTTTTCTTGTTGTTCTTTTGGCGGTGTTCTTCTTTGCTGAACGTCAATATTGCTATTTTGAACCTTCCGCACATCTGAGAGAAACGATCGAACGAAAACGAACCATTTTGTTTTTCAAAAGTACTTTCCGAACTTATGGAATGGGACGGCTTATGGAGCCAGCTTTTCACCACGAAAGGCGCACAGTCCAGTACGCCGCTCTGTCGGTCGATACTGGGGCGGCGCCACTGAAAAATGGTCTCCGCGGAAGGGAGGGGCAGCCAAGCGAGTTGGCAAACTAGCCAACTAGCCAACTGCCGAGCCAACCAACCGACTTCCCCGCTCATACACCGTCGTTTCAGGTTCGAGCGGCTGAAATCATCGCGAGCAGCCATTACGCGACCGGCTGCACGCTGCGTTTCGCGCGCGTCCAGCGCATTCGCGACGACAAAGACTGGCACGAGTGCATGCGCGTCGATGCGTTCGAGCAGCTGAGACAGGTGGGGGCACAGCGAGCGCTCTGTGCGTTCTGCGATGCTTGTTTGCAATGTGATCCGGCTTTTTTTAAAACACTAAACGGCGGTAAACTACACCTGAGCGTTTGAACAGTGCGATTTGTGGTTGTTGTTGTTGTCACCGTTTTGGCGACATTTGATGGATTGTTGTTTGTTGATGCGCACATTGATTGATTGGGTTGGAATACGATTCACTGAATATGCGCGGTAAAAAGTTCCTCCATGTTGTGTGAACCGAGAAAGATCATTTTTATTTCAAAAAAACGGACGAAGATGAAGATGAAGATGAAGATCAAACAAGAACAATCAGACCGGTTTCATCTCTTCTGTCATACCAAGCCATCCATCCATCAATTTTATTTTGCGAAAAGTTGAAAGCTCCGATAAAACTGTGTGAGCAGCACCTCTGGACATAAAATTGACATTTTGAAAGAAAAAAAAGAACCAGAAAAAACTCATCAATTGTGACCAGGAGCGTGGCAACAAACTGGCGCGGCCCGTCGAAATCGACGGCTCTGAAACCGCGAAAGCAGCCGCAAACGGTCAGGGCGGGTCAAAGCGGTCCACCAGATCAGCGGGTCGCACGACCCGTGCCGTGACCGCCGCTGTGCCGCAACACCAATTGGCCAACAGAGCACGGGTGAAACGATTGTGCGATGTGTTTGCGCGCGCTGAGGTGCTGGGATTTGCTTCTTATTGTTATGTTTTGTTTTGTTTGCTCCGCTTTAATGAAAAATTGTTTGTTTTATGATTCAGGTTTGCATTATCGTTTGTGCCGATGAAACCGAACTGAAAACGAGATTGTCAGAAGTTGTGCGTCGCCTTGGTGGCACGGTGGTGGAGAATGTTGGTCAGTGCTGTTCGAGAAGAAGTTCTCGTTGGTTTCTTCCCACCACCAAACCCGTGCAATGGTGCGGTGAAGAGTGGTGAGCTCCTTGGAATCCCGGCAGGTGTACGCGTCCCTGGCAACCGCGGCGCTAAACGCGTGTACCATTTTCGCGGAGCTCTCGTGAAAAGCAGCTATAAGCTGCCACGCAGCTTCTGGTGAGCCTTAATGCTGAAATAAACATCTGATTGCTCGCCGGCAGTTTGTTTTGCCTCAATATTTTGAAATGTAACAGATATGTATGTATTCGAAATGTAACAGATATGTATGTATTCGAAATGTAACAGATATGTATGTATTCGAAATGTATGTAAAAACAGGAAAACGCTGTGTCAGGCTGTGAAACGCGCTACGTGGTTGCGTCGACGGACAAGATGAGCAAAGTGCAAAACGTGATCAAAAGCACAAAATATGATGTTTCTGTGGCGAAAGCTGATTGGCTGGATGAATGTCTCGCACAGCAGCGATTGGTGGATTTGTGAGTTTCATTACGGATTCAACTGTAACTAATGTGTGATGTTATTGAAAGCCGATTGGGTGACGTTGAGATGGTCTTTCTGATAATTTAATAATAATAATCCGATGCAGCAAATCATTTCGCCAGAATGCAAATGTTGTATGCATGAATTTCGCCGACGCGTCAATTTTGGTTTTTGTTCATTTGAATCATGCTCAGAGATCAGAAACTTGAGTAAATCAGTACAACTACAACATTACCGGTTGGCTGCATCATTACTGGTGGTGCACACGACATAACCAATCAGCACATCGCATTCAAAATACCGCCAATCAGCAGCTTGCATGCACGAGAAAAAAAACATGCATGTCCGTCAATTTCAGAACGCCCGAGTACCTGTGGCATGCGTCTACTGCGTTGAGAGCGAAACTCGCCGACAGCTACGACTGTTTCGGCGACAGCTACACGCAGCGACTGGGTGGTGGGCTCGCATTGCGATCGCTGATGGATGAGACAAAAGTGGACAGCTCTGTTGCGGAGGATGAAGAGGAGAAAGAGCAGCTGGAGCACCTTGAAGAGCTCGTGGCGCACGCCCAGGACGAGTTCCTGTTTGGCGTTCGGTCGGTGTGTTTTTTTTGGTTTTTTTTCGTTTGTGTGTTTTTATAGACGTTTAAACGGCGTTTTTCGACGGTTTGCACTGGATTGGTGCGGTGCACAATAGAGTTCAGTCAGTCAGTTTTATTTCGCAATGCACGGACACTGGTAAAGTAACATCCCAGTTGCAGACCAACCGATTAGAGTTTTTTCTATTTCACGTCTTTTTCAATTTTCACTTGTCGTTGTTAAAAAAAAACGTTTTTTTTTCAGACTGTACAGCGATCGCTGCACGCTGATTGGCCGGCGAGAGACAGCGATTCGAGGAAGTTGCCTTGAGCAAGTTGAACTGCGTGCCTGGCACCACGGCGCATCGCTGTGCGAGTCGCCACAGGATCGATGCACGCATGTGCTTTTCGACAGTCGGTCAGTGGTAGACTTTCGGTTTTTCGTTTTTCGCTCTGCTTGGAATACAAGTGAGAAACGAATAACATTGAAAACTGCAGATACTAGTTTGTATGCAGTCAGCTGATTGGCTGCGTTTTGAGTCTTGGCTGATTGGTTTTGTTGTCGTTGCATGACAGACCTGCTGTTATTCGGAATCGGAAGCAGGAGTTTCCATGAAACAAACAAACAACCAAAACAAATTCTCGCACGCTTGTAGTGTAGTGCCTCAGTTCTTGGCCGCCTATCTCGCAAATTCAACCAATCAACAAGTGTGATTTAAAAATGAAGCCAATCAGCATGAAGTGCGTGAATCTGTTCATTTTTTAGCGATCTCAGCCGACTATCCGCGTTTCAACGGTTGAACTGTGGTCGCGATCGTAAATTACGATTTGTGACGGACGCTTGGATTCGCGAATGCATCGCAGCAAGGCGAAGACTCGATGAAACTGCGTATTACCCGTTGGCAGCGTGATACTTTGCATTACTTTTCATTAAAATACAGTCTAACTCTATATTTTTCATTTTCACTTTTCTTCAGCTGTGATAAGTGTGCGGGTTTTGTTGTTTTGTTCTGTGATGTGGTGTTTTGTAATGATGTGTGGAGTGAAATTCAGTGTTGTGGTGTATTATTTCAGTTATGCAGTGAAATGAATAAAAATTGCTTTTTTTACTCGATTTCATTGTACCAACGTTTTATCGTGCCGAAAACCAGAACAGTTTCGGTTTATCTCAACTCGAAGTTTTCTTTCGTTTATGATGCGTCAAGTGTATCGTCACTCACTAGTGGGTGACTTCTGCTGAAAAGTGGAACGTTTTGATCTGTATGAGGTTTTTTCCTGAAAACCGTGATGTTGCTCAAAGGCAAACACACAGGTAACGACACGCACTGCATTACCCCAGCGTGTGTGACGTGTGTGTGCCTGTGTGTTTGCGACTGTGTAATTTTGCTGTGCCATAAAAGTGTGCATGAAATTCAAAAACAACAATTGTTGTCAACTTCTTAGTCACCATGGTCGGTCAGCTACGAAAACGACGGTTAGACGAAAATGAAACTGGAACTGAGACGCCGGAAACACCCGGTGAGTCAACATCGCAGGAAGAACCTGTCGCATCAAGCTCAAACGCAACCGATCCTATTGGAGCAAATGCTAAAGAACACCAAAATACGACGACGACAAAAAACATTGAAGATCATGAAGAACAGATTGATACGGTTTGCTAACTCTCTTGTTGCTTTGCTGAACCGAGGACTTATCTTTAAATTAACCGATTTAGTTGTTGTTTTTATTTGTCACAAAAATATTAAAAAACTGAACCGATCCAAGTTGATGCGGTTAATCAATTTGGCGCCAGAATGTGTGTTTTCGTAACCATTGGAATCGCAGTGAACTCTGAATTGAGTTGCGGCTTCTTGGAAGTGGCCTCACTGATTGGTCCTGCCTGTCTAGCCCGATCCAGCAAATCATCAAATCACATTCAAATGCTGTAAAGCACGATGGCATGTGCACATATCGTTTCATGTCGATTTTCATTGGTCGAAAATTAGCACATTCAATCATTCATATTCAGCCAGCCGCCGCAACCACACCGAACCAAGACACCGACGAAGCCACCGTGTCGCCGTCCAAACCGCGACAGTCTCAGCGGCTCCAAGGTCGACCGACCATACGTTTTGACGAACTGTTCGAAGACAGACAGCCGATCGAAGCAACTTCGAAGACTAAAAAAAGGTCGCAACAATCGAACGAGCCGGTGCGCGAGCTGCGAATCGTGGACTGCCAGAAACTGCTCCGTTTTGAGGACCGGCAACATGTAAGTTCGCAACTGTCATCGTTTTCGGTTTGGTTTTTTGGGCAATGGGCACAACTGAAGAGACCACCATTGCTCTGCGTCTTGTGCTCAGATCGAAACGCCACTTGTTTGTTGGTTTTTTTATTTGGTTAGATTGTAAGGTCAAAAACTCCAAAAACATGAATATTTTCTTTTTTATGGTTATGCGCTGGATTAAATACGCACTGCTGAAGCGCGGCCACGCCCGCAATACGACGACGGCGCACATTTGAATTGCCGCGCAGTTTATGAAACGTTTTTCTATCCCAGCGCGCAGAGACGCATTGAGCAGATCGGGTCCAAGGTCTAAAAAGAATCGATGACAGCAGCGGAATGATTAAGGCGCGTTTAGCAATTAGTTTTGTGCGTACGCACGGACACGACACGTAAAAAATGGCCACGCGATTTAGAAATCGTGTCGTGTGTGCTATCTTAATGCATTACGACGGACACGATTAGTTTGCGCACGGGATTTAGAACGACGTTTGTGCGTACGGACAGAAAAAAAACTAAATGGTGTTTCCGCCTTTAGAGTGCTGTACGTTTTTTGTTTCGTCAGCAACTCCGGTGGTACGAAATGCTGACGGAGGCCGCTGATCATGTGCAACGAAAACGGGTGCTGCGATATCCGGGCGACACGACCATGGCGATCGTGGCAGTGGACAGAAAGATATACCAAGTGAAACGAGCGGTAACTCCGTGCAATCGTGCTCTGTTTTTTCGGTTCGCAACTCGCTGATATCGAGCATTGTTATGAGGAGGCACGTACATCCCAAGGTGCGATCCCTGGGGCCAGTTTTATAAAAAGCCTTTTCAGTCCAGTCCAGTGCTACACCACTGAATTGCTGAGTCAAATCGTCAAACATCACAATTCCGTTCCGTCCGCCATGAACTGATTCGCCAATGCTGCTCGTAAAGCGTAATGTGAGGGACAATTGAAGTGTGTGTTGGCCAGTTTTATAAAAAAGCCTTTTCAGTCCAGTCCAGTGCTACACCACTGAATTGCTGAATGAAATCGTCAAACATCACCGTTTGCCATGAACTGATTCGCCAATGCTGCTCGTAAAGCGTGATGTGAGGGACAATTGAAGTGTGTGTTTTGTTGAATTTATTGAGCCTCTCAGTGGTGTAGCACTACTAATACTGGACAACGAAATTATTATAAAACTGGACCCTCGCTGATTGGTCCATGTTCGCAACAACAAAAAATACATTGTGCGCTTTGTTTCGCGCAACGCCACGCTAAAGTAAGCCAGTAGTGGAGCACCACCACTATTTCTCAACACTAGCCGAAACTCGTGTACGAGTGCGAGTGTGCCGAGTTCCTCGAGTGGCGTCACACGTGCGTGCACACTCTGGCGGCGTCCATGTTCGATGCGAACGAGCTCGCGTTCACGCGTCGACTGTTGCAACAGTACGCAAAGCTCGGCGTCACGAAACCGCTGCTGCGCAGTCCGGTACGGGCGTCGGGAGTGCTGCTGTTCCTGAATGCATCGCTTTTGGTTTTGATCAGTGAAACTGCAGTGGGACAGCTGTCTTTGTGTGCCGGTGTTGGCTCGGTTTGAACTGAATCATGGCGGTGATTTTGGCTCGCCTTGGTCAGCGCTCAGGTTTCGCAATTGTGACAGTGTCGTAAGCAGCCAGTCCAAACATGGATTCCGGCTGGAGCTCCGGCGCAGGGCGCGTGTTTCATGGGATTCGGCTCCAACCTGGGTTCTTTCTAAGCTCCCGGGTGTCATTAAGTTCTAAGTTTCTAAGAACAAGCTTCTAAGTAGGCTTTGCCTACTCATGGTGTCTTACACTTCTCTGGTATTATGCCGTGCACTGCAGAATAAAACTGACTTCCGGGTTTTGTTCTAGTCGGTCAGGCGATGCTTGATGCTTCGTGTAGTTCTGTTTTCATGCGTCGAAGCTTCGGTCCCATGATGTGACGTTTGCCGTGTCTTTGACCGAGACGTTCAAATTGACTTTGACTCTGACTCGCTTCGTTTTTGTGGTTGTTGTTGTTCGCTATTTTAGGGGATGTTTTTAGCCAGGTCTAACCGAGAAAAGCGTACAGAACGCCGTCGAGTAGGGCGCCCATCGAGTTTTTTTTCTGTCATTCAGTGCCTATACACCCCTCGGCGGGGCTCGATCCCCCGACCGCACTGAGACAACAGTCCAACGCGCTACCACCAGACCACACAAGCGGTGTCACCACGAGGCGTCTGTTGTTGACTGTTTGTTTGTTTGCAGGACCACAGTGCACCAGCAGCAGCGTCTGTCGCATCGAGCGGCCTGCTCGTCAGCGCGCTCGAGTGGCGCATCATGCAGAGACGCGCGGGCGACATCGTACGCCAGAACTGGATCAGCGTGTTTCCGAACAACGCGCAGCTGCTGATTGTCACCGTCGACGGGCAGGCGTTCACGGTGCAGCAGCAGCCGACGCACGATGGACGACTGTCGTTCGCCTGCAACTGCGACCAGTTCGAGGTGAGCGCGAGGCGATTTTGGCGGTGGCAAGTTTGGTGAGATGACGACGGTATTGGTTGTCGGGTGTCGAGCGGCTTGTGTCGGGAAGAGTTCGCGTGTTTTTGCTGAAATGTGCGGAGTTTTCTTTTATAGCGTTAATGGGCGGATTTTTTTTTAATAAAGTGCTCGTTTGACGATAGTGCACTCTGTTATAACTTGCATGAAGAACGCTGCTCATCAAACGCACTGGCACCAGTACTTGCCAGTGTGTTTGTTTGTGACAGTGAAAAAAAATCACGTCTGCACAAGTGTATTGTAATAAACGTGAATGAGTTAGCGGCGACATTATTTTCCGCAGTTCCGGGTGAATCAGTTAACCAAAACAATAATAACAAAGTGTATGGTCTTTCGATCAGAACTTTGCCCCAAAAACTGCGCATCACAGGCGCTCACCTTCGTCTGCATGCACACATTGGCGGCCGCGAAGAGTCTGGGCGTTATGGCCGACTACAAACAGGCGCTACGCGAAATTCCGCCGGAAACGGTCGCGAAACCAACGCCACCGTCTGTGACGGGCCGTTCAATGGTGGTACCGCGGCTGTCCAGCACCGCTGTGATGCGCTTTTAGCGTTTTTTAATCAATTTTCGTGCAACTGTGACCATTTTTTATGTCAATTTTGCTGGGTGCTGCTACTCACTTGCTGCGTTTGCCGACGTCGACAGGAAGCCAGTTTCGATGTTTGAGTGGCGATTCACCGTAGCCTAACTGACCCGCGTGTATTTGGTGCACTCGGATCATTGTAATAAATTTTGAATTCCCGCGTTATGAATAAAAATGTTCACCAATCTACGCGCGCATTGAGTCTCGGAACGAAAATAAAATAATACTATGATCTTTTATTTTGGTCCCCCGCAACTCAAGCGCGCATAGATAGGTAAACAGTTTCATGGATGACGCGGGAATTCAAAATTGGTAAAGTGATCCAAGTCCCCTTTATAGGGCCGAGTCACTTAGGCGGCTTTGAATTGCCACTTTGAGATTGAAACTAGTTTTCTTTCCGCGTCTGCACACGCATTCAGTCGCAGAACTTATAAAATTGATATCAGATGAAAAACATGACTTAATTCGTGCGCACGCACATGGCGCATTGCCGCAAAGTCTCCGTCTCAGATGTGGGCGCTCCGCGTGGCGCAAAGTTCACCACGTGCCACCCTACGTTCCATCGCACGGGTACACTGTATGAAGAGAAAATCATGTCGACTCAATCACGGTTGCATGAAACTGAAAATCTGTGAAGTGAACAATGTGAGATTCTTTGGCAGTTTTTTTTTGTCTTTTTAATTTTGTGTTCTGAGTTTGTCAAATTTTCTGAATGGTACCTTTTGTTCGGTGTGTTCATTAGTTGATTTTACAATTATTGCTTTCGGTTTTGCGCGTTTTTTTCTCACGCTAGTTTTTGTTCATGTCGCGACTCACGAATAAATGTCCGATTTTCAAGATCTGAGCACATTTTCCAGCACAGTTTGCAGCTTCATACCTATTCACCCTTCCCGTGAATTGCTACCAAGTACTATATGATTGTTTTCCTCTTGATACCCGTTAAATTATCTCAAAAATCCCCGTTGTCCCGTTGACGTGCTAATTGCGCATCCTGCATCGTGCGTGCCCCGTTCTGAGATGCGTAACGATGTCACATTGT
>JASANC010001076.1:0-19247 GCA_030248135.1 Theristus sp. LFF4_11 | reverse complement strand
AATTGGCGAAATCGGTCCAGAAACGAAAAACAAGAAAAGGGTGTTTTCCAGGGTAATTCAATGTGCTGATCACGAATTTTGGGTTAGTTTTTTTATGTGACAACTCTAGATACTGAATCGTGACGATTTCGTGCGAATCTGCCGTGGAAATTGGCGAAATCGGTCCAGAAAAGAAAAACAAGTAAACGGTGTTTTCCAGGGTAATTCAATAAGCTGATTTCGAATTTTGGGTTAGTTTCTTCATGTGAGCAACTCTAGATACTGAATCGCGACGATTTTGTTCGAATCGGCCGTGGAAATTGGCGAAATCGGTCCAGAAATGAAAAACAAGAAAACTGTGTTTTCTAGGGTAATTCCATGCGCTGATCACGGATTTTGGGTTAGGTTTCTTATGTGAGCAACTCTAGATACTGAATCGTGACGATTTCGGGCGAATCCGCCGTGGAAATTGGCGAAATCGGTCCAGAAATGAAAAACAATAAAACTGTGTTTTCCAGGGTAATTCAATGCGCTAATCACGGATTTTGGGTTATTTTTCTTGTGTGAGCAACTCTAAATACTGAATCGTGACGAGTTCGGGTGATTCGGCAGTGGAAATTGGCGAAATCTGTCCAGAAATGAAAAACAAAAAAACGGTGTTTTCCATGGTAATTCAATGCGCTGATCACGGGATTCTGGGTTAGTTTTCTTATGTGAACAATTCTAGGTACTGAATCGTGACGATTTGGCGAATCGGCCGTGGAAATTGGCGAAATCGGTCCAGAAATGAAAAACAAGAAAACTGTGTTTTCCAGTGTAATTCAATGCGCTGATCACGGATTTTGGGTTAGTTTTTTGATGTGAGAAACTCTATACACTGAATCGTGATGATTTCGGCCGAATCGGCCGTGGAAATTGGCGAAATCGGTCCAGAAAAGAAAAACAAGAAAACGGTGTTTTCCAGGGTAATTCAATGCGCTGATCACGGATTTTGGGTTATTTATCTTGTGTGAGCAACTCTAGATACTGAATCGTGACGATTTCGGGCGAATCGGCCGTGGAAATTGGCGAAACCGGTCCAGAAATGAAAAACAAAAAACGGTGTTTTCTATGGTAATTCAATGCGCTGATCACGGATTTTGAGTCAGTTTTCTTGTATGAGCAACTCTAGATACTGAATTGTGACAATTTATGGCGAATCGGCCGTGGAATTTAGCGAAACCGGTCCAGAAATGAAAAACAAGAAAACGGTGTTTTCCATGGTAATTCATTACGCCGATCACGGCTTTTGGGTCAGTTTTTCTTTTGTGAGCAATTCTAGGTACTGAATCGTGACGATTTTGGGGAATCGGCCGTAGAAATAGCATAGGCGAAATTGGCCTAAAAACGAAAAATGAAAAACCTGCGTTTTCCGGGGTTTAGAAGAATGTCTGACCAACGAATTGTGATTTTGGTCCGACCTTCGGAGCTTATGTAAAAGTCAGAATATTATCTAAAAATGCGGGAGAGGCATATAAAAGGAGGAATATGGCCTTGTGTAAGCAATGAAAGACTTGGCTCGACAACGCTTTTCAAGTCTCTGATGTGGTACACATGGATACAAGTACATAAGAGTCATATTTTTGCGCCGTTTATTCTTTATTTCGGTTGCAAGTGGCAACCCTCGTACATTGTAGACAAATAAACGTTCGCATTTGCTTTATTTCTAGCATTTAGCGACCACTACAACCACTAAAATAACGATCAGACTTTAGATCGCTGACACTGGTTTGCACAAAGTGTATCGCAGAGGCATTGGGGAACGCAAGGTCTCCTTCTGTGGCAAAGGCAATGACTCACCGGTTCATCCTGTCACAAGAGTTTGGTAAAAAAGAGTGAAAATCAACGGAAGACAATACTTATTGCACTGGTGCTGCTGTGTGCACAGCGATGCGTACGTTAGCAACAACGATAAAGCTACATGCAGCAATGTTTTGCAATTTATGATGTTTCCGTTTTTGCACAGAATTTACAGAATTTCGCACATGGTGTGATTTTAGGCTAAACTGAAGAGGACAATTTAAAAAGAACTTCAATGTTTTTACGCTTTTCAGCAAGCTTTTAAACAACAAACGCGGTGCAAAAATATAACTCTTATGTACTTGTATCCGTGTGTACCACATCAGAGACTTGAAAAGCGTTGTCGAGCCAAGTCTTTCATTGCTTACACAAGGCCATATTCCTCCTTTTATATGCGTCTCCCGCATTTTTAGATAATTACGATAATCACCCATCATTAACTTCTCCCCCATCAACGAAAAGAGTGGGAGAAGCCAATCTGCCTATTTCAATCACAAATCATTGCCGTCTGTATCTCCTACTGCTTCAAACGGCACCACGTCCTACGACGTCACATCTCCATCCTCGGAACACGCTCGGCCGGAAACGCCCCATACATCGGCACTACGGCCTTTAATCACAATCATTTGCCGTTTACTTTCCATGCGCTTTCCAAACGGCTCAACGGCCCATCACATCGCGATTCCTCAAACGGCACAATCCTCGGCACACGCTGGGCCGGAAACTCAACATCAAACGGCACCTCGGCTTCGTCACAGTGCTCGCGACATCTCGGCACATCCTTGGCCGGATCAAGATCATCATCTGACTCCATTGCTTTTGGTCGCTGTGCTGATTGTACGCCAACTCCGCTGCTCGATTGGTTGTCTCCTTTGTCCCCGGCGGCCAAACAAACGTCCAACGTCCCAAATGCTGCGAGCCATCACCAGCTGCTGTTGCTCGACTGACGCACGCTCTGCCATCTTGCGGGCAAGCCGTAATCCGCCATAATAGGCCATAAACGGGACAAAGTGGCGCCATCCACGGCATAAAGCGACAAATAAAACAAGTCGTGCCCATACTGGGTAAACACGACGCCGCCACATGAACAGCAACAGACGACCTCAGAAGGCCGGTCACGATGACCGCCTACGTGATCATCACCATCGCCCAATAAACTCGCCTCGCATCACGGTCTCAGAAGGAAAAGCGTTTTGTGTTTTGGGGGATTACCCACTATAGTATGGCCGAATAAATAAGGCAGCCCTTGTATTCTCCATCAAGGCGGTATCAATCGCAAACTAGGAGTTGTCTTTTTCAGAAATGCCAAGATAATTCCCAATCGTGTGTGCAATCTTTTTGGGGTTGATGGTTTTGATGAAGAAATTGGATTTGTGAAAAAGAATGAACAACAGAGCACGAAGAATCAATTCGTTTAAAAAGACGCGTAAAATTTGACAGACAATTAGATTTCTGAACGTCTTTTTTGTTTTATTCAAATTTCGCGCGTCCCTTGAACCCTGAAAAAACTGCCATGTTTAATCGCCCATTCCATACCAATCACTGCATTATGTAAAATCACGAAGTGCACGACAATTTTAAAAGTAAGTTGAATTAGCACAACGTGTTACCCATCTGCAGTGAAGACGTACGTTGTGAGTGTTTACCACAATTACATTCATAATTGGCTGAATGGTGTCAACAGTGGGTGATGCAGTCCGTGAGTTTATTGCCGATCATTGTCAGGTCATGTGGCTATCCATTGTTAAAATAAGTTATCTGTCAAAAACCAGCCGACGACGTTGTGCATGTCTGCTTTTAGCAGTATTTGTAGTTCGTTTGCTTGATAAATCAACCACTTTTGAATCATCGCAAGTGTTGAATTGCAAAACGACCGACCAGACGTTCATCACGATCGATTTCGCAGGCGGTCGAACGGGCAGCTGTTTGTTCGCGTATGCCTCGTTGTATGGCATTGCTCTGATGAACAGCAAGTTTGTTGCATTACAAAATAGACGGCTTTGTCAAAAAAGTCGGACAAGACAAAACGTGTGATGGCACTCACAGAGTTCAGTCAGCTAACAAAAAGCGGAAGACTGACAGAAAATGTAGTCACATTCGGGCACCATAAAGTTAGCAAATCTATACCAGTTCGTATGTATAGTGATATTTAGACAGCCATTCCTGACAACGGACAACTTTGTCGCAAACTGTCTGCGTTCGTATTGGAACCTGACATTGATACCAGTTGTCGACGGCACAGACTTCGACAACTCCACCTTCCAGCAAAGTCGTGTGTCAGTGAGAGCGGAACACTCAAATGCACCGGAACGTCAATTTCTTCAGCTTCCAACCGACCGTAATGTCTCAATTTTTGGATATTTTGCCTCGTATGCTTACTGGATGCACGTTGCCGACACGGTTCGAATGGCATTGCTGCATTTCCAACCAGAGCTTTTGCGGCAATGCCACGCACAGTTGCGCTCCATGCTCAAAGTTGGTGTAAAAATTTTCTTATGGATTTCAAAACTGGCCAAATCATTCATTCACTTTCAACACTTGTAAGGTAATCAATTCTTACTTTGAGAATACATTTTCACTACATTAGGTAAACCCAATGATACATATTAAAATGGGAAACGTTTCAATTTCAACAAACCATTATGGCAGTTCAACGCCAAATGTGTTTCTCAGGTTCCGCAAGGCTCCATGACAACATGTGCAGTGGTGGGCGTGCACTGCAGACGAGGCGACTACGTCAGACCAGACAAAATGGCCTATGGACACGTGCCTGCGGACGCTGACTACGTGCAACGGGCAATGCACTACCACAGAAAACGGTTCGATCCACCGAATCGTCCCCTCTTTTGCGATTTCAGAAACCTCAATGTGTCTGCTTTTTTTTGCAGTTCCATCAAAACACATGTTCCTGCAATTTAAGTGCCGGAGAACCAACTTTTGCAGCAAGTTTCATTTCTTTAAATTGGAGCCAATGACAACACGCTGTTCAACAGAGTCATTTTACTCGCTTTCACTATTTTTTCAGAATTCTATCGCACAACATCGCATCGTGTGTTCGATTTTTAGTCGCTGGCTCAGACGCTCACTGGAACATGGCGAATTTCGCCCATTTACCTGACGTGCATTTCATAAGCGGAATCTCAGACGGAGTTGACTTGTGCATATTGGCGCAGTGTAACCATTCGATCGTCACAACCGGTTAGTGGGCGTTCAAGGTGTTTGTAAAGGCAGAATCTATTAGATCGCACACAAGAACTGTAGCTTTGCAGGCACGTTCAGCTGGATGTCTGGCTTCTTGGCGAATGGCCACGTCACCTATCAACGGCGTTTTGTCAGGCCAAATTCGTACCTGCAATGTCACTTTGACGGCGTCAATTATACACCAGCGTCATGGGTCGCTTTATGATCACAACTGCAATTCATTGTGTATTGGATTTCAAAATTTTCCATCCACGTGGACAATCTGTTCAGTGCTGTATTTCTGGCTTCACAGTCTGTATTTCTTTTGTTTATTTTCTTTTTCCAACAAAACTGTTGTTTTACAACAATGTTGAAGACATATCATGTGCGATATTTATCATAAAGCCAATCGTTTCGATTTGCGTACGGTGGTGAATTGTAGATCAACACTTCGAAAAGGCGCATCTCATCTGCGCTGACGTAGTGAAAGCCGATGAAATTGTCTGCACAGCAATCGGGCCCCTGAAATTAACAAGTGAAAAAACAATAGAAAGCAAAACTTGAAAAACAATATTTCATTTCAAATTAATTTAGTTCAAACCATCTTGCAGTTCAGAGCGGTGCGATTTTGGCACAGGGGTGGTTTATGGATTAATTTTGTATATTCTGTGTTTTGGGCCTAAACCAACCGCTCAAGGCAACCAAATTTTGCTTCTTTTTGGGATTTTTCAAAATTTTGCGTTTTTTGGGTTTTAGGGAACGACATCTACATCAAAATTTAGGGAGTCTACATCAAAAAAAACCAAAATTTTCGGGAGTCTAACTTTACCACGTTGTTACATTATCAGCGCATTTTTGGGTGTGTAGCTAAAAGTTTTTGATTCAGAGATTTAGTTTTTTACTAAAATTATCTGTGTGGTGACAAAAAACGAAAAAGTTACCTGCCCTTATTTGCTCGAGCTGGACGTCAAAAACAAATGACACAAAAGGCATAAAATCAGAAACACGTGTACATATTTTCGACTGTTGGTTAATGCTAAATACCCCCCCCCCCCCCCCCCCCCCCCCCCCCCCCCCCCCCCCCCCCCCCCCCCCCCCCCCCCCCCCCCCCCCCCCCCCCCCCCCCCCCCCCCCCCACCCCCCCCCCCCCAATAACACAAAAATATAGTTCTCCTCCCCCCCTTTTATTTCCCCCCCCCCCCCCCCCCCCCCCCCCCCCCCCCCCCCCCCACACCCCCCCCCCCAAACCCGACTTTACCCCCTGGTTTCCCCCAAAAACTGCCGTTTTAATCGCCATGCCGTAGATAAATACACATGAGTCGGCTGGAGTTTTCAATAATACATCTATGCATCCCTTAATGGAAATTATTATTACAATTGTAGCACAACTTTCCACTAACATCGTTGAGTTTATACTTGAGCCACTGGTGCATCCAAGCAGGCCGCTGCGCGTTGCTGTGCACGATCTCCATGAAAGGCATCGGCAGGAAACGAAGACGTCCCCGTGTGTCGCGGCTGTCGGCTGTTTGGATGGCCAACTGAATGCGACACATAACATCACACGCAACAAACGGTTGGAAAAATGTAAAAAGCCGTCGTTCCCAGCGAACACAATCAATCAGCGTGTTTTACAAATCATACACAATTAATTTGATTGCAATGATGTGCAAAGCAATTGGAGCAATCAATCAAATCAACTATGGGTGCTTCACGATGAAATGAGCGAATGCACTTACAATTTGAAGACACTTCGCAATGAGCACGTCGTCGTCGTGCGTGTCTTCTTTGGGGCACACGCGTGTCTCCATGATGCGTGCCAGCCGTTCGAAGTTCTGTGCGCTGATTGCAAGACCTGACAGAACAAGTGCAGCCACTCTTTTTATTTTGTTGCGTTGATCCATGTGATCTGCCCAATGCCAAGTATTGAAAACACAAATCAAGCACAATGACTGGCTGCACCACTGAAAAATGGGTGCTCTTCCTGTGTGGTGTGTTTTACGTAGTTTTGTTGTTTTTAACAGAGCTGCACGCACCAGGACCAGTGCCGACATAGCCGCCATGCTGTTTGTACTCCGCACCATAGTACTCAGGTGAGTCTGGGTCTCGTGTGCGCAGGAAACGCCACAACGACTCGACAATGATGAATGCATCGTCGTCAACGCGTAGAAACCACCGGTAATGCCGCATCAGGCCTTTGCCGTGGACGTAACGCACCGCGTAACGCACTTTGCGCCACGTTTTCAAATGACCATCCTAAAATATACTGTCTGACTTTTGAGATTTTGGTCGTTTCCGCGCTCAAATTGTTATTTTCAGTTTTCACCTTATTATGTTGGTGGATCAAACATTTGTGCACATCTAAAATGTAGGTGGGTATTTCAAGGCGGACCTTGATAATGAGAATACTGCTTTCTCGAGGATGTTGTGTTCACGGTTATTTATTTGAATTTTTTTGGATCTCATTTAAGATAGGCTTTTTGAGTCGACCGACCCGGCCTCCACACCTCTAAGCACAATCCTAAAAAAGTTTTCAAATTTTGACGAATTTAATACCAATCGAACCGCCTCGATGCGCTGAGTTCGAAAATCATATTTGTTTTTTAATTTGACCCTTTTTTATGCTCTAAAATTAAGGAAAACCTGTTTTTTGACCCCCTTGTAGTAAAACAGTTCTAACTTGCTTCTGCTTAAAGCTATCGATAAAAATCAAAAACCAATCGATTTCTCTTGTTTTCGCGCACATTTTTCGTTATTATACTATAATTTGAAAATGCTGTTTTATGTTCTGTATTTTAAAAAAACTAAAAAGGTTGCGTTTTTCGGTACTTTATAAGCGAGTGTGAAGTATGGTTTCTAAGTAATTCTGAAAGACCAGCAAAAAATGTATAACCATGTAAAATTTCAGCTTCAGAAAGTGTTGCAGGGATTCATACGACACAAAAGAAAACGACATGTCGCATGCGCCGGTGGTCAATATGCCGCACGCATACTGTACACACACAGTCACAGTGCACGCAAGCAGTGCGCGTGCGCTGCTGTTCAGCTGTGCGCAACGCACCAAAAGCACACCGTTGTTCAACGCACCACAAATCGTTGAGCACAGCAACAATACAGCAGCACAATTTTTGTCGTTCGTAATATTCCTTGTGCTTGCCAGCAGGGTTTATCCTGTGTGAATGACGACAAATTGCGGAACAACGGTGACAAAAATCGAAAAGTCGGTTCTGGGGTAACTTTTTGCGCTGATTGCGAAAAAAGCGGGTACCGTTGCGTAATTTTGTTACAGTAACCTAAAATTCACGATTTTTGTTTTTTGGCCCTGTTTTTGTTTGTTTCTGGTCCGTGTGGTGTTATACAGTGGCGGCCAAAAGTATTGGAACGCTGCGCGTGTGTGTGCGTGTGTGCTGTGTATTGCGCGTGTGTTGCCTCAGCCGTACAAACGCTATAAAAGAATCCCATGCTAATTTGTTTTGTTTTTTAGACCACTGAGTGTATCTAGTACACTATTCGCAGGTTTTTTTTCACTGAAACATACATTTATTTGATAAATACCGAACAACCGAACATTAACAACACGCCTCCATTGCATAGTACTGACAGTAAAACTGTTTCAAAATCATTGGCAAGAAAACTATTCTACGAGGTATTAGCGTTTGTGTTTGAATTACCTACATACGTGTGTTGCGTTCATGTTTCGGGTTCCAGTCGGGTTGTATTGTTTATTCCGCTATATTTTTTTGCCAACTAATTTTGAAACAGTTTTACTGCTGTAGTTTTACAAATGGAGGTGTGTTGTAATGTTCGGTATTTGTCAAATAAATGTATGCTTCATCAAAAAAACGCTGCGGATAGTGTATTAGATACATTCAGTAATCACAAAAACAAAAAAATTAGCATGGGATTCTTATAATAGCGTTTGTAAGGCTGATGATACACACGCGCAACACACGCGCACACATGCGCGCAGCGTTCCAACACTTTTGGCCGCCACTGTACTTAAACTAATTTATGATCTATTTTTTCAAACGTGTCCCACTGAAATGACGTCATGTGCTGCCAAACATGCGCTTGCCGTTCACAGCAAACCAGACGTTCTGTTTAGCCGGTTTCTTCCCGGAAACAAATGGTGAATGTCGAATCAGTCACATCAAACCGACATTTTAGTGCCTGTACTTTAACAAACGTGCGTTTTTAAAGCAAATGACATCATTTTAGTCCGGACACGTTTGAAAAAATCCACAAAACCACTTCTTCGCAATCAGCGCAAAAATTTACCTCAGAAGCCGCTTTTGGATTTTTGTCACCGTTGCTCCGCAATTTTTCGTCATACCAGGATAAACCCTGCTGGCAAGCACAAGGAAAATTACGAACGACAAAATTGTGCTGCGTTATTGTTGCTGTGCTCAACGATTTGTGGTGCGTTGAACAACGCTGTGCTTTTGGTGCGTTGCGCACAGCTGAACAGCAGCGCACGCGCACTGCTTGCGTGCACTGTGACTGTGTGTGTACAGTATGCGTGCGGCATATTGACCACCGGCGCATGCGACATGTCGTTTTCTTTTGTGTCGTATGAATCCCTGCAACACTTTCTGAAGCTGAAATTTTACATGGTTATACATTTTTCGCTGGTCTTTCAGAATTACTTAAAAACCATACTTCACACTCGCTTATAAAGTACCGAAAAACGCAACCTTTTTAGTTTTTTTAAAATACAAAGCATAAAACAGCATTTTCAAATTATAGTATAATGGCGAAAAATGTGCGCAAAAACAAGAGGAATCGATTGGTTTTTGATTTTTATCGATAGCTTCAAGCAGAAGCCAGTTAGAACTGTTTTACTACAAGGGGGTCAAAAAACAGGTTTTTCTTAAATTTAGAGCATAAAAAAAGTCAAATTAAAAAACAAATATGATTTTCGAACTCAGCGCATCGAGGCGGTTCGATTGGTATTAAATTCGTCAAAATTTGAAAACTTTTTTAGGATTGTGCCTAAGGAGGGTCGGTATTGTGAAAAAGCCTATCTTAAAAGTGGATTAATTGTATCAGATGAGAAATTGGTGCCTTAAAATCAACCTTCAAAGGAGAACAAAAATTAGTAAAAACATTCACCATGAGAAAGCATTTCAATTTTGTGTTGTTTGTTTGGTGGCATGTGCCCAGTTTGCCCCAATGTTCACCGACATTCATTGTCAAGCGAATTCGCTGCGTGCGCGCCGTTGCATCCAAGTTCTCGACGGTCACCGGCGCCACGCTGGCCTCTTGCTCGGTGGTGTCGTTGGGCGAGTGCGCCACGAAGAACAGCAGCCTGTGACAGCGCTTGCCCCAGGTTTGCATGACCGCCGTCTGCCGTTCGTGCGCGTCCCAGCGACTGAGCACCGCACAGAGCACGCTTTGCTCGCCGTATAAACGCTCGTTCGTGTCGCGCACCACTGGCAGAGTTGGTCGCAATAATGTTGCAGAAGACAGCGCTTTGTTTTGGTCGGTTGCAAAATGTTAGCCTCTTTGTGGGTTGAAAATACAAAAGAAATGACTCTTGGGTGGTTGGTCGGGCAAGCCGAACGGAAGACGTGAGTGCGACATTGAAAGTCTCAAAATATGATACAGTCCGCACGTACGACGTCGTCTGTGCACAAATCAACTCTGTTCTAATTTCCAACCTTGTCGAATGCGCATTTCGTTTTGTTGAACAACGTCATCTGCTGGTGGCATTTTCGGCCAAACTCCATTTGACAATCGCTGTCCGTCACTGATCAAACGAATCATGGCTGACTTTTCGTCCACGTTGGCATATTGTTCATCATTGTGCGCTTTGAAGGCGCTTTGCAGCTCGGCAGGGTGGTGAACTAAAAAACGATGCATCAGTTCTGAATTGCGAACACCAGATTGGTTTATCATAAATTGATATGCTTCTGATGTTGACACACTTCAGATGACGCTAAACACAAACATCCCACGTCTCCGTGTTCGTGGCCGCCGGCCTGTCCTGTCCGCCGCTGTGTGCTATCCCGCGCGGTGGCACGAAAATGAAAAGCACTTCAATGTTCAGTTCGGAAGGTTTTGAAATGCGGGTGATGGCCAACCAGTTCACGCTTGTGACATTTGGAATTGTTTCAGAAAATGTTTAAAAAAACAGTCACCATGAGTGAGAACACCACATTTTTTGCTACTTTTTCCATGACAGGCACGGCGGCACGGACACGCGTAAGGGCGTATGGCTCCGGGCTCGGCGGCGGACACGGACATGGACACGGGCAAGCGCGGGACGTTTTTTAGCGTGAATGTTGACTTTTGTAAAGAGCCAAAAGACACACAGTTGAGTTTGATCCATTTGACAAGTACAGCCATCAAAAGAACACCAGTCAGCAGTGGCCAGACGCAACGCGAACGCGTGAAAACTGCAGAAATCAGTGGAAAATCAAACGACTGTTGGAAACTGGAACTGGAAAATTGACTCCAAAAGTGTCCTTTTTACATATTTGATTATCAAAAATATGATGTATCCACCTTTAATTTTCATTGTTCTGCCATCAGTAACCAGCATTCAAAAACAGTTTTGAATAGATTCACTTTAAGCATGTCATAACCACTGAAATCCGTCTCAAAACAGGAACTTTCAAAAACAAAATTGAAATTGAAGCAAAAATTTAAAAACCGCCATTTTCATTCTTTCATTGCATCATTGGGACGTCTGTAATTTATTTTCAGCAGAAAACATGCACATTATGACTCTTTCCCTCTTTTGACGCCCTAAACAACCATACAAAGTTTGGATTGTCAAAATGGTTGACTAACCTGCACCAGAGGTCAAACAACGACAATAACAACAATAATAATTCTTTGACAAAAAAATTCGAAAAGCTCCCGCTGCAATAACGGGTGAGTATGTAAAATAAAGGGACGAGCATAAAGAGGTTTCGTTGAGTGTGTTTGAAATCGAAAATGAGAATCGCAGAAATTATTGAACGTCATTTCATTTACATGCCAATGGATGAACTGTTCAATAAACAGTGTCACCCTTGCGCGTGTGACCGTTTACGAAAAAAATGATACACGATCGTTTGCGATGTCTCTAGACGCAGTCTGGCCAGCAGTCGGCCACATCCGGCTGCGTGTAGTAGGTCACCTGCCATGCCTTTTGGTACTGTCTGTTGCGTTGCCATTTGCGCTCTTGTGCCGCCAACAACTGGCGCATCTCCAAGCAGGACACTCGACTGCCCGGTCGCATCGGCCACGGCTGGCGACTGCCACGCACACATTCGACACCCGTGGGCGCACGCTGACATGAACGCAAACACAGTTGGACACTCTGCAGTCGTCGTGCTCAACGCACAGTGGTTTTCAAGATTTCAAAAGCATTTAGTTTTTAAATTTTTGTGGAAAACCGAAAATGGCAGAAATTAGCGGCTTTGGCATTTTCTCAAGCGCGGTTTTGGGCAAGTAAGCGACTTAATCAAGTATTTTTTTCATTACTCGAACGAATGTGCGCGTGGTGTGCTGGAGCAACTCGGGTTATTTTTGCAGCCTAAAAGTGATACCAAAAAACGACGGTACTCTGACAACTGTGAGTCACGAACACGACGAATTTCACAAATGATTTGTAATAAAAGAGGACGCAAAAAATTGGCTAAAGTTTTTAAATGATTTATTTCTAAGTTGTTCTCACACGAAGGTTGTTTTCACGCAATTCTTACGTTTAGTTTTGATTGTGCTGAAAACCTTATACTGGTCGACCACAGACTTTTCAGCCACTGAACCATCGATTTGTGCGCCGACAGTTCAGACGAACAAAAAACAACATCTTGCAAGCTATGTATCGTTGCTTGCTCCGTAGGACAGTGATCCAAACGTGAGAACAGCATGAAAACAGCCAAAGCGTGAAAATATCGCAGAAATAGCTTTAGCCAATTTTTTGGGGGCATTGACTGCAATGCTCTGAAGAAGCCAATCAGCAATCGGTAAATGTACAATATTTTCAACTTTTGTAAAAAAGGAATGCTCTCTGAGAAACACGCGGAAAAAGAATTTTAACCTCGATGGTCGACATACATTACATTTATCAAATCAGCACATATTTTTCAGTGCATAACGAGACTCACCCCACAATTAAAGTCGTGGTTTCGCGAGATAGACATTCATTTAAAAAATATGTACAAAATTGTCTGTATGAACAATAATTCTTGCCGCATGACTTTTTCAGACTGCTGCATGTGATTTGTCAGCAAATTATAAATAAAAAAACTACCGTTCCAATAACAAAAAAAGTCGGTTTGACTGCAGTGACCCTCGTTGGTAATTTCAAGAGCCGTTTCTTCAAAGAAAACTAAAGGCGCGTTTAGCAATTAGTTTTTTGTGCGTACGCACGGACACGACACGTAAAAAATGGCCACGCGATTTAGAAATCGTGTCGTGTGTGCTATCTTAATGCATTACGGACACGATTAGTTTGCGCACGGGATTTATAACGACGTTTGTGCGTACGGACGAAAAACTAAATGGTGTTTCCGCCTTAATAACGTGTCAGTTCAGTTCAGCCAAGTAATTTCAATGGGTTACTTCGAAGCAGGGTGTTTCCTCCCAAAATTTTTTGTTGCGATTTCAGGGGCTGAAACCGTGACATAAGGGGGGTTTTCGGGTACGCTGAGTTCAAAAATTTTATTTAGAAGTTTGCCCGACGCTTCTATTGTGCCCTAAACGCGTATGCCATGGGGATGAGGAGGGAAAATTCCTTGATAATTAATTTTAAATGAAAAGACGCGTCACAAGGAACCTGAAATCCTGTTACAAATACAAATCGAGGTCGCTGAGTCCGAATATAACGGTTATTTTTTATACGAATTACTCCGCGCCCTAAAGACGGCCTCCATAGAGACAAAAAAAGGGAAAAATTAAAAAAATCGGAAACTAGTCAAAAAATCTGAAAACTAAGCCATAAACACAAATATGGTCGCTGAGTCCGAATACGACGTTTATTTTGCTATACGAATTACTCCTCACCCTAAAAACGGTCTCTATAGGGACGAAAAGAGAAAAAATTAAAAAAACGGAAACTAGTCAAAAAAAGAAAACAAAGCCATAAACACAAACCGAGCTCGCTGAGTCCGAATATAACGTTTATTTTGCCATACGAATTACTCCGCAACCTAAAAACGGCCACTATATGGACGAAAAGGAAAAAAATTAAAAAAATCGGAAACTAGTCAAAAAAATCTGAAAACTAAGCCATAAACACAAATTTAGATCGCTGAGTCCGAATATAACGTTTGTTTTGCTATACGAATTATTCCGCACCCTAAAAACTGCCTCTATAGGGACGAAAAGGGGAAAAAATTTAAAAAAAATCGGAAACTAGTCAAAAAAATCTGAAAACTAAGCCATAAACACAAATCTAGGTCGCTGAGTCCGAATACGACGTTTATTTTGCTATACGAATTACTCCTCACCCTAAAAACGGTTTCTACAGGGACGAAAAAAGAAAAATATTAAAAAAACGGAAACTAGTCAAAAAAAGAAAACAAAGCCATAAACACAAATCGAGGTCGCTGAGTCCGAATACGTCGTTTATTTTGCTATACGAATTACTCCGCACCCTAAAAATGGTTTTTATAGGGACAAAAAGGGAAAAAATTGAATAAATCGGAAACTAGTCAAACAAATCTGAAAACTGAGCCATAAATACAAATCGAGGCCACTGAGTCCAAATATGACGTTTATTTTGCCATACCAATTACTCCGCACCTTAAAAACGGCCTCTGTAGCGACGAAAAAAATTTTGGGTGCGGAGGAATTCGTACAGCAAAATAAACGTTATATTCGGACTCAGCGACCTCGATTTGTGTTTATGGCTTTGTTTTCTTTTTTTTGACTAGTTTCCGTTTTTTTTTAATATTTTTTCCTTTTTCGTCCCTGTAGAAACCGTTTTTAGGGTGAGGAGTAATTCGTATAGCAAAATAAACGTCGTATTCGGACTCAGCGACCTAGATTTGTGTTTATGGCTTAGTTTTCAGATTTTTTTGACTAGTTTCCGATTTTTTTTTAAATTTTTCCCCTTTTCGTCCCTATAGAGGCCGTTTTTAGGGTGCGGAATAATTCGTATAGCAAAACAAACGTTATATTCGGACTCAGCGATCTAAATTTGTGTTTATGGCTTAGTTTTCAGATTTTTTGACTAGTTTCCGATTTTTTTAATTTTTCCCTTTTTTTGTCTCTATGGAGGCCGTCTTTAGGGCGCGGAGTAATTCGTATAAAAAATAACCGTTATATTCGGACTCAGCGACCTTGATTTGTATTTGTAACAGTATTTCAGGTTCCTTGTGACGCGTTTTTTCATTTACATTTAATTATCAAAGAATTTTCCCTCCTCATCCCTATGGCATACGCGTTTAGGGCACAATAGAAGCGTCGGGCAAACTTGTAAATAAGATTTTTGAACTCAGCGTACTCGAAAAACACCCTTCTGTCACGGTTTCAGCCCCTGAAATCGCAACAAAAAATTTTGGGGTGGGAGGAAACACCCAGCTTCGAAGTACCTTGTGCGAAGTTCGAATAACCTTAGCATGATGATTCCGTGGAAATAACAATCCATGAGATTAGCCTGAGATTAGCGCAGAAATAGCTTTATACAAATTTTGCGTGCTGCCCAAAAATTATCAGTAGCCAACGGCTGCTGACAATGACTTGAAATTGAGGCAAATGGCCATGGGTCTGGACAGCTCTGGTTGGTCAGTTTCTCAGTCATTTTTGTTTGTTTGTGTGCATGAATTTTTGAAAATCGCAAACCAACGAACGAACCGAGAATACAAAGTCGGGCCGCTTCATCTCGTGGAACTTCCAGTCGTGCACCATGAACATGCGCGGGCACCAGGAGTTCGCAATGACCTCCTTGTCGATGGCCATGCCTTGCCCGCGGCGGAGCAGTTTCACGTGCGGCAGCGTGCGTCGGGCCCCGATCGTGATGCGACAACACGTCACGAACGCGTAGAACTCGGACATAGACGTTGACTCGCTCCTGCGCACGCACAGTACACACTTGCAATATTCCACTGGTGCAGAACATATGGAAAAACAAAATAAAATGCGTTGCTGTTGGAAAACGCCACAAAAAGACGCCAGCATTTTTCTCGGTGATCTTGTATTGCGCTTGAATGTATCAACGGGTTCATTTGACTAATAAATGACGAAATCTTTTAGCGACTTGGCGCATCGCACCAACATACAGAAAGCGATAACTGTATGCAGACAAAACCAAAGCGCACTGACCACATCCGTCTGCATCTGTCTCGTTCCTTCGCACCAACATACAGAAAGCGATAACTGTATGCAGACAAAACCAAAGCGCACTGACCACATCCGTCTGCATCTGTCTCGTTCCAGTCGCTGCTCACGTGGTATGACTTCGTCAATGAGCAGCAAGTGCAGCGCGCCCTGGTCCCAGCTGGTGAATCTGCCATCCAGATCGCCGGACACAAAGCGATCGAACGCAGCCCAGCGGCGCATGAACGACAAGGCGAACTCGCTGTTGCGCACGAGATAGTTGCAGGCGCAGGCGAGCTCGAACGAGTAGAAACGCTCGTACATCACCAGGTGCACCGACTCATCGATGTACCTGCGCTACATCACATTGGTGAGCGACACGTCGCTGAGGCACCACGGCCACTAAATTCGCTGCTAAATTTGCCACTAAAATGTACTTTTCTAGCTGATGACACGTATTATAACATCACATTGGTGAGCGACACGTCGCTGAGGCACCACGGCCACTAAATTCGCTGCTAAATTTGCCACTAAAATGTACTTTTCTAGCTGATGACACGTATTATCCATATGCATTCGAATTCCAGTAGCAAATTCGGCAGTCAATTTACTAATTAAAAAAATACACGCGTTTTGCAGCAATTTTAATACCGAAATCAGCATTAATAGTGTTGAATAGGGGAAAACGAAAGTTTCATTGTTCAAATTTTAATCAACGCTGAACGGCAGCCCAACACAAACGCACTCTTCAATGCAGTGATCAGGATTGAGCACTCCCGTGTCAGCGTCGAGCACCAGCACCCAATGCTCCACGTCATGCATCGCACGTTTCGGCCGCCGCCTCTCTCTTGTCAGCTCCAAGTAGTTCGCAATGGCACACTGCTTTCGAAAAAATATCTGAAACTAATTCAAGTGTACGATTCACCAACATACTGCCACACAGTACTAAATACTGCTATGTAATTACTAATTACTAGTTACTACTACTTTCTAAATGCTACAAAATTAACAATTTCCTCCTGTAAAATTTTCCATCTAATGTACCGATTTCTGTTTGCAACTGTTTGTGAATCTAGCCGACTCGCGTCGATTTGGGTCAATCTTGACAAGTTTGTAGCCGTGACGCTGTGCGTAGCACGCCAACGTTTCGCTGGCGATCAAATAGAACTGCGAATTGTTCAACGGCAGCTCCGTGTAGACGATGATGTGAATTTGTCTGCTGTGATTCTTGTTGCACTGGCCATCACTGCCAACGAGACTGGTTTTCAATGGTGAACGACCGTTGTTCAAATGATACAACGTTTCGTTGTGATGATTGTCAGTCGATCGCTCTCTGGTGTTGTAGCGAACGAAGCGGAACGCGCGGATGCAACTGATCACGAGCACCGAGGCGACGAGCATGCCCGCTGGCGTCTTGCGCAACACGCCCACCACTCGCAGCGTGCCACTGCGCACGAAACGAACGAAACGCAGCAGCAGCAGCGTTCGCCTCGACAGCATTTTATTGGTGCTCACGAGTGCTGACTGCTGACACAGCAACACTTTCCAAACTAATTATTGATTGTACGATGGCAGCTTCATGGTTGTTAGTTGATGCAAGTATCTGATAACTGAACGTCCGACGCAAAACAAATGACTCATTTTCTGCTGTCAAAAAATGAGCGAAATTTAAAAATGCTCTCGACCAATTGTAAATTGTCTGCAGCTTTGATGTGCCAATGTACATAAGTAGGTTTGAAGTAACAGTATTTGAAATGACAACGGAATTTGGAATATTCACAGTTATTGTGGGCATACACAATCTGTATTCGTTGAATTGCAGGAGTTGAACCGGATTATGCATATGATATGGTTCAAATTGTCGGTCTCGTTTCTTTGTTATACATGCATCTTGAAAACGTACGTATTGCGGTTTCTTCGTTTAAAAAACCGGCTTTTCAGAAAAAAATAGTTCTTCGGTCATTAGCACATCTGATGACAAATACGGGTAGTGAGCGTAATTTGTTGATTTTCATAAACTTGTGCGCTTTTTGTTGGTCGCATTGTTGCACTTTCGCTGCGCGATGTGAATCATGACACGCAACATGACAAATGATTTCTTTTGTGTCATGCAGTCATCACACTGAGAAAGAAAAGATGCACTTTCTTCAAAATGAGGCACACGTTAAATCAAAAATTCGTGCATATGGGCGTAGGGAAGGATGTGGATGTATGAGAAGTGTCTCTCGCGAAAAATGTTGCGAACGCTGCAATGCGTTGTGAGAAGTAGAGTAGCCAGAATAGAGCCGTTTCTATACACTTAGAAGCTAAGAGGCTGAGAAGCTAAAAGGCTAAGAGGCTAAGAGGCTAAGAGGCTAAGAGACTGAACGGCTAAGAGGCTAACAGGCTAAGAGACTAAGAGGCTAAGCGGCTAATAGGTTAAGAAGCTAAGAGGCTGAAAGGCTAAGAGGCTGAGAGGATAAGAGGCTAAGAGACAAAGAGACAAAGAGGCTAAGAGGCTAAAAGGCTAAGAGGCTAAGAGGCTAAGAGGCTAAGAGGCTAAGAGGCTGAAAGGCTAAGAGGCTGAGAGGCTGAGAGGCTAACAGGCTAACAGGCTAACAGGCTAACAGGCTAAAAAATACAGAGGTACAGAGGTTAAGAGGCGACAAAGTTGCCAGAACAGAAGGACAGTTTATCATGCGGATGCGCGAGCGAGCGCCAGCGAGCGGACAGCGCATCACGCATTATATGAGCCGTTATCCTCTCGCGCGCGTTTTTCAAATTTGCTCGCTTCCTCCAGCGAGCATAGTATAAGCCACAAACTTGGTTCTGTGCACACGAAACGAACACCCAAAGTTGTGCTTGGAGCCGCGAAAAAAATTTTATCCGACTACTTTTCATACGCTGTAGACACGAAAAACCTATTCTGAAAACAGTGTTACTTATTTTTCTATCTCTTTTTTTTCCGGTATGTAATCATGCGGATGCGCGAGCGAGCGCCAGCGAGCGGACAGCGCATC